>QYSD01000055.1:0-128747 GCA_009806315.1 Rhodotorula sp. ZM1 | reverse complement strand
GGGTGGCAGAGTCGGGGCGAGCGGTTGTTTGCAAGTAGAGGACTCACTGTTTTCGAGTAGGAGAGTTGGTGTGTGTGTGGGTTGGTGGGTTGGTGGGTTGCTGAGTGCGGACGCGAGGTTGGCAGTCGAGCGAGCAATGGAGAGTGATGCGAAGGAGGCTAAGAGGTAGCGCGCGGCGGCAGTACGGCTTTCTACCGATTCTGCGCTTTGTTTGGTCACCTAGGCTCGTGCAATAACCGGTCGAGATCGAAAGCCTAGGGGTCGACCAACACTGAAAAGGCGCGCGAACCACGCCTCGCTTCTCTCTTTTGCTTGTCACTCGCACTCACTAAAACCGCGCATAACCGCCGCCGACGCTCACCGAACCAGATCCACAATGGCCCGCACGAAGGTGAGCTGCGCCTCTTCGCTGCACTCGACGCGTCCGAGGCGTTCGCTGACCTCGTCTCGCTTACCAACCGCAGCAAACCGCCCGCAAGTCGACCGGAGGAAAGGCGCCGCGCAAGCAGCTCGCTGCCAAGGCCGCGCGCAAGTCGGCGCCCGCTGCTGGCGGTGTCAAGAAGCCTCACCGCGTGAGTTCCGCTACCCTTTCCCCTTCCTTCCCTTCGCTTCACATGCCGTTCACCGGCTTCTGTACTGACTCTCCGTTCCCCGCGTAGTACCGCCCCGGAACCGTCGCCCTCCGTGAAATTCGTCGGTACCAGAAGTCGACCGAACTCCTCATCCGCAAGCTCCCGTGCGTCGAGCTCTTCCTGCGTCTCTATACGACCGTCGAGCTGATCCTCACTCGCTTCCCCGTCGACAGCTTCCAGCGCCTCGTCCGTGAGATCGCCCAAGACTTCAAGACCGACCTCCGCTTCCAGTCCTCGGCCGTGATGGCTCTCCAGGAAGCTGCCGAGGCGTACCTCGTCTCGCTGTTCGAAGACACGAATCTCGCGGCGATTCACGCCAAGAGGGTTACGATCCAGCCGAAGGGTGAGTCTCGCCTTCCGCCTGCGCGTCCTTCCCCTCGCTGACCTCATTCGTTCCTCGACCGGTAGACATTCAGCTCGCGCGTCGTCTCCGTGGCGAGCGACAGTAGACGCCGTCTCTCGCTCGCTCAACCTCGCTTATCCCCCCTTCGTCTTTCATCCCCTGTTGTCGTGTTTCTACACCTTGTCTAGTCCGCAACTCGCGCGCGCTTAGTTTCAGCATCTGTCTCTTGCTGTGGTCGAGTGAGGAGAGTAGCGGAGGATGAGTGGGTGAGCGACGTAGTTGAAGGAAAGCTGGTTCACCAAAGCTAGTCCCCATCGTCTCGAGCGCTGGTTCGTGCAGACAGCGCGGCTGCGACTGGTGAAGATGCGAACGCGACGCAACGAAGCAGCATACGCTGAAGAAAGGCGCCCAGGAGAGGCACAATCGAGACGAACGGAGGCACATCAGGCTGTTTTGCGGGAAAACGCGTTGCTCTCGTATTGCGAGCAAGTGCAGATCTACGCGATGACGACGACGACGACGTAGAGATACGTACCGTCAGTCCTAGCGAGGGCGAGATGCAGGGGCGGCTGTACCTGCTACAAGCCCTCCTCCGGCCGCGCTCCTCCTGCGGACATATCCGTGTGACCGGGTGAGAGGGGCATTCGAATGATGAGGGTGGAGCAAGGAGCGTAGGACTACAACAGACAGCCGAGATGGGGAAGAGGCGGAACCAAAAGTGATGCGAAAGCGGGCGGGAGCGGTGAACGAGGTGAGCGCGGGGTGCGTGGCGGAGGGTGGCGAAAGAGTCGATGTGGCGAACGAGAAGGACAGAAGACCGTTGAGCGCAGGGACGTTTTAGTAGCCTGGAGGGTGAGAGACGTGTCAGCATGGGAAGGTCAGGGTCGAGCGGGATGTAGTCGCGACGCACAACATTCGCAGTCGAATGGGCAGAGGGGCGTGTCTGAGAATAGAGCTAGTCAGCGTCTCGTTGAATGAGCCACGACATTCGCCGGCGCAAACTCACCGCCGCCGAATCCAATCTTGAGCTCTGCCTCGCTATAGATGGGCAAACCGTCCTCCGTTCGCTTTCCTGCGGGTCAGACGACAAGGCGGTCAGCTCAGCCCAACACTCCAAGACGCAGTAAGGCAAAGGAACGCAGCTCACGGTTTCCACGGCTGTCCATGAACCGCTCCTCCTCCTCCGCAGCCCGCCTCTCCTCCTCTGTCGCGTTCTCGCCGAGCTGTTTTCGCGCGAGTGGAGGTGGCTTGTACGTCTCGATCGTTTTCGACGTGTCGACGACCGTCTCTGGCACCCGTTTCGGCGGCACTTCGGCCTCCTCCACAGCCTTCTCCTCCTGCAAAGGCTTCGCTACCGCCTCATCCGACACTCCAGCCGCCGCCTTTCTCCTTTTCTTGCCCTTCTTCCCCTCAGCCGCCCCACTTTGCAGTGTCCCAGCTCCACCAGCCTCCGTCGCAGCCACTGGAGGGGCCAGCTTTGGCTTTTTGGCGGCGGCAAAGATGTCGTCAATTTCGCCTCCCTTGCGCTTCTTGGCGGCCTCGCTGGGCTTAGAGGGAAGCTGTGACGGCGCCTGCGTGGCATCCTTTGCCATTTGAGCGAGAAAGCGCGAGTACGGCGAGTTGCGAGCGTGAGAGGTGGGGAAGTGAGGAGAGCGAGCTGTTCACGGCGCGCGAGACTCGCTGGGAGGAGTTTGTATCGCTAGATAGAGCCGCAGCTAGCTTCTGTAGTAGCATTAGTAGTCAGCAAACCCGCACAGCGAGCGCGAGGTGGCCACTTCTCCTGCACGTTCACCGCTTCCCATCGGTCAGCTCACACTACCGCTCGACGGCGCTCTCCGGCGTCTTGAATAGCTAGAGAAGGGGCTTGAAGGCTCGTTGCGTGGGTCGCAGCTTCCCCGGCCGCTCTCTCGCCGCCCGCGAGCTCGCCGAAGTCGCATCCGCCGTCCACAGGTAAGCTGGCCCTCCTTGCGCTGTGCCAGCCGCAAGAGCGTTGCTTACACTTCTCGTTCGCTAGCAGAAGGGTCTTAAATCCGCAGACCACTCAGCAGCGACTCTGCCGCGACCCCCGCCCAACCCGTTCGACCACCTCTCCTGCGTCATCTCGTTGGCTCCTCTTGACCGCGCGGACCGTCCAAAATGCAGTCTGACACGCAGCAACAATACCCGCATACCAAGGCGCTCTTGCACTATCTCTTTGCGACCTACGGAAAGGGCAAAGCCGGCAGCAGTCCGCCGCAGCCTCTCCCGCCGAACAATTCGATGTCGCTCCTCGAACTCAGTGTGCGCAAACTCGCCCTTGCACAAAGCCGAGCTGCGTCTGCGGCTTCGTCGTCCAATGCGCCGAGCGAGGCGAGCGCGACGACGGACGACGAGGATAGCGAGGCGAAGAGTGTGTCGAGTTCGGGCAAGTCGGCGGCCGAGGATCTGCCAGACGACGAAAAGCGCGTTCTCCCGTTATGTGGCTCGCTGGTGAGGCGCTGACAGAACTACACTACTTGCACAGGATGAGAATCGTCATCAAACAGCTCGACGACCCGAGCATCGACGAGGACGACATGCCCGATGCGCTCAAGGACACGCTCCGCGAGATGCTCATTCTCCCGCAAGGCGTACGTGTTTTCAGCAGCTCGAGATGGCTACCGCTGACTCGTGGTCGCCCGCAGGAACCGGTTAACCTCGACTCGCTCATTCTCTCGCTCCTCCACCGACATCGCGAAGACGTCCACCCGACCGGCAACCCCGTTCCTCCGCTCCCCAACCACGGATCAGTAACGCCCGGCTCACGACCTTCGCTCTCACGCTCCGGCTCTTTCCGTCGAACGGCGTCGCCCGGCATGCTCACGCCCGGCGGCAACAACGCCGCCAACTCTCGCTCGCCGTCTGGCTCTCCTTGGTCCTCGCCCAAGCCGGCCACACTTTCGTTGAACCCAGCCTCGGGCGCCTTCAAGTTCTCGGTTGGCGCGAGCGAGTTCACGCCTGGCGGGGCAGGAAACGGCAAAGCGTCACCAGGGATTCCCGGCTCGCCTCTCCGAGCGCGCAGCCCAATGCCCATGACAGCGCAACAGGCGCAGCAGAACTGGGCGCTCAATCATTCGCCGCTCAGCACACCGAAGCACTCGCAGCCGCCGTCGATGCAGGGAACCGCTTCGGCCGCGTCTTCGCCAGGCTACTTTCCTCGTCAGCTGGACTCGCCCGGAGGCGCAGGTGGAAAGGCGCGGATCCCTCGGCTCCCTTGGGCAGACCTTTCGGACGCCGGCGGCGCCGAGGAAGACGGCGACCCTTCCTCTGCCCGAATCGACGACACCGCTCTTCCGCCCGAAACGATCGCCGCATTCGGCGGCGAGAACAGCTCGCTCTACTCGCCCGCCATCCCGATTGACCAAGCCTACGCGGATCAGTACCCGGTGGAGGGCGGCGAGGCGCAGTGGGTGGAGCATCCGGACGGCAGCGGGTACTTCTACCCTCCGCAGGCATATCCCCCGCAGGGCTATCCTTCCGAGTATGGTGTCTACCAGGGCGGGCCGATGTATGACCCATCGGGTATGTTCCCTGGCGACGGGACAATCACGCCCGGCGGGACATTCATGCCCCGCGGTCCTGGACCGGCGTTCATCACGCTCCCCGGCCCCGCTCCCGGCGAGATGCCCTCGATCGACTTTGCCAACCAGTTGAGCGGGTCTTCAGGCATGGGCGGCATCGGCGCGTACGCCATGACGCCGTTCGACCACCTCCATTCGATCTTTGCCGGCTCCGACGTCCCCGAACACGTGCTCGAGGAGGCGCTGCAGCAGAGCGGGTTCGACGTCGACAAGGCTATCGAATACATCATTGATCAGCAGCTTGGTGCCGCTCCGCCTGTCCCGCCTGGTATCGCTCCTCCGCCTGGCTTCGAACCGCCTCAACCGCGGGGGTACGGCGGTACAGGCTCTCGGCCGCTTGTGATCTCGCGCGACTCGTTCGACGCGTTTGCGGGCGGGAACGGCGGACGAGGTTCGCCAAGATGGGGATCGAGGTCGGGGACGCCGACGGGCGAAGGACGGGGAAAGAGCGGGCGCGTCTGCCGCTTCTACCTGGCTGGGAACTGCTTACGGGCAGACTGCCAGTTCTCGCACGATGTCTCGAAGGCGGTGTGCAAGTGCGTCCGCTCTGCGTTCCCGCTGCATGCACTCTAGCTGACGCTCTTTCCGGCGCAGGTTCTGGCTGCGAGGTCACTGCTTGAAGGGAGACGGGAGATGCGACTTCTTGCATGCGATTCCTCCGGTGCGCTCGACCTCTCCGCAGGCCAAGCTGCACCCGCTGACGATTTCTTCCCGCAGGTCATGCGCTCCGACTACGAAGCTCGCTCGCGACTACGACAAGAAGCAATGATGCCGCCACCTGAAGCGGAACCCGATGCAGGACCTGAGCTCGACTTCCCGACACTCGGCGACGCGCCCCGCTCGCGGCGACCGCTCGGCGGATCAGGCACTCGCAGCGTCCAACTCGACCCGTCCCGAACACGCTTCGCCGGCGCCGTCAAGTTCGGCCAAAAGTCGCAGTCGCCTCTCCCGCCTAGCGCTGCGCCAGCTTCGGTCGGGCAGGATGGCCTCCCTACGCCTCGCAAATCCGGCCGCATCAGCCTTCGACCTCCTGCCCTCCTCCCTACTCTCCCAACTGGCAGCGCGCTCGCCGCCCTCTACATCCGCTACCGCCAGAACTTCCTCGAGCTTGGCGCGAACCGGAACAAGTGCCTTGCCAAGGCGGCCGAGTGCTACAAGCGCGGCGACGGTGCGGGTGCGCGCAAGTGGAGTCGTGAGGCGCAAGATTGGAGTCGGCAGGTTGCGATCGAAGGGCGGGACTCGGCTCTGCGGATTGTCGAGGAGCGGAAGCGAATTCTCAGAGAGGCGCTTGACCAGGGCGAGGGACGGGCTGGAATGGCGGACGATGCACCTGACCGCAAGGTGCGAGGGCAGGAGCGCGGCGGAGGCATTTGCCTCGGCGTCGTCTCGCCTGCGGTCTTGAGGGAGTCCCGGCCATTGACGGAGGAGGAGCGGACTGAGGTCGCGATCGACCTTCATGCGCTGCATACCGACGAGGCGATCAGTTTTATGGGCGACTTCCTCCTCAAACTCGAGGCGCAGAACTTCCAGGGCCTCGCGTTCGTAGTTATCGGTCAGCAGAAGCACAGCGGGTCGTCGGCACCGGACAAGGGCGAGGCGGCTGGCCGACTGCGACTCGAGCAGGCGACGACGCAGTTCCTCAGCGACCAGGGATGGGCGTGGCACAACTTCGGCGGCATCCTCGCGATTGACTGCCTTCGTTGAGCGCGCTGCTCGACTAGGACGAGGAGACAAACTCTCGCTTTGCCCCGCTCGATTACTCCGACATTCGCACCACTCGGATATCACCGTAGACCTCAAGAAGCTGCAACGAACAGCCCAAAGAAGTGCCCGTGCTCGTCGTTCGCGCGTTTTGCCGATTTGAGAAGGCCAACACGTCATTTTCGCGAGATGAAGCGGAGTCGCGGCCTCTCTGCCTTCAGCCATACACTCGCTTGCACCGTGAGCACCATGGGAGACGAGGAGGACGAGGGAAAGGCTGCGCGGTACGAGGGCATTGAGGAGGAGGCGTCTGGCGAGACGACTTCGCTCTCGACGCTCTCGCATCGCCCTGCTGTTCCTCCGCTCGCTTGTATGCGTTATTCGCCTCGACCCTGCGTCAACCAGGACATTGTCGACGCTTTGAAGCCTCTGCGGGACTGGCGCTTCGCTGAATACGGTTGTAAGCACCCCTCCCTCCTGCTTTCGTCCGCTCCGCTTCACAGGCTTACTTGCGCTTCTTTCCGACAGCTGGGAGTCCCGAGGGCATCTCTTACGCTACTGCTATCTCTGTAATTATCGCCTGCCCTTACAAGCTCGGTTCAGGGGAAGAAGCTCGCGCACTTTTCAAGGTGAGTTTCTCGCTTGTCGTGTACTCGGGATTTGCTGAGCGCCAGAACTCTCTCTCAGGTTGGCGGAAAGATCGCATTGCGTATAGACGAGTATTTGGAGACGGGTCGGGTCAAGGAGGCCGGTAGAGCTCTTCCGCTCGTCCTCGCCTCACAGTGCCCCGCTGATACCTGCTCTCGCAGACGACCTTGCCCACAACGCTCGCTATCAAGCGCTCAAGTCTCTCATGACAGTCCACGGCGTCGGACACCACACCGCGAAAGAGCTGTACGAGCAAGGTTATCGTTCGGCGGAGGACATGCGACGGAGCGGCAAGTGGGAGAAAGAGTTCCGCTACCACGACGATATACAGGAACCGTGAGCCGCTCTCCTGCACGCATCTAGATCAGACTGCCCAGTCTCTCTCATTACGCAGCATCCCTAGATCGGAGGTTCAGAGCATAGAGCGCTTCGTCAAGCTGCAGCTCGACAGGATACAGCGAGGCAGTCACATTGTTATCACTGGAGGGTGCATTCCGCTCTACACTTGCGTTGCGATACCTTGGCTGACCAAGAGACCCCAGTTATCGGCGAGGGAAGGTCATGTCGAACGATGTTGACTTGCTTATCACCTTGTCCGCTCTCTGTCGAAATGCACCTTCGTCGTACGCTAACCTCTTCGATCTGACAGCCCGCATCAAGATGGCAAGGAGCGAGGAATCCTTCGCAAGCTCTGCCGCCGACTCGAGGCAAAGGGTCCGCTTTATCTTGCTTGCTTTGTCTCCTGAACCACCGCTGACACTCCTCTCTTCAGGGCTCATCCCGCCCGACGGCATCCTCTCTTTCAGCGAACCTGCAACCCTACGCTCCATCAAGGAGAACAAGAATGCAACCTCGTTCGATTCGCTCGACAAGGCGCTTGTCGTCTTCCGCCATCCGGCGAACGGCACGACCCGCAAGCGCGACATGTACCGCCGTGTAGACCTCATCATTTCGCGATGGCCGAGCTTCGGCGCAGCCGTGATGGGCTGGAGTGGGTCGACGCAGTTCGAGCGAGATTTGCGCAAGCATGCGGAGAAGCTGTGCGTCCGCATCCCTGTCACTGAATCCTACCGTTGCTCACCGCTATACCTCGTAGAGGGTACAAATTTGACTCGGGCGGTCTGCGCGTCCGCGGTACGCACGAAGTTGTGCCAACATTGATGGAGAAAGACGTATTTCGGGCTCTCAAGCTGAAGTACATTCGTACGTTAGCTTCTCTACCCTCTACCCTCAAGCATTGCTCTCTCCGATCCTTCGTACTCGCGCAGCGCCAGAATACCGTAATGCAGACCCTTGACGAAGTCCAAGTCCGACGCCCTCGTCCTTTTCCCCCTCCCTTCTCCTCCTCCTCCTCCTCCTCTCCTCTGTCTCTTCCCGAGCTCCACGCTCGACACGCTCAAACACCCCACCAGTGACAATGACCCGCATCAAGGTCCGTCTCATCTTCTTCGCTTAAGTCGACTGGTTCGCTGACCTCGTATCGCTTACCAACTGCAGCAAGTCGCTCGCAAGTCGACGGGTCGACGGGAGGAAAGCCGCCGCGCAAGCAGCTCGCCGCCAAGGCCGCGCACAAGTCGACGCCCGCCGCGCCTCTGGCGGTGTCAAGAAGCCTCACGGCGTGAATTCCGCCTCCTTTCTCGTCCTGCATTGCGCCTCGCCCGATTCTGTACTGACTCTCCGTTCCCCGCGTAGTACCGCCCCGGAACCGTCGCCCTCCGTGAAATTCGTCGGTACCAGAAGTCGACCGAACTCCTCATCCGCAAGCTCCCGTGCGTCGAGCTCTTCCTGCGTCTCTATACGACCGTCGAGCTGATTCTCGGTCGCTTCCCCGTCGACAGCTTCCAGCGCCTCGTCCGTGAGATCGCCCAAGACTTCAAGACCGACCTCCGCTTCCAGTCCTCGGCCGTGATGGCTCTCCAGGAAGCTGCCGAGGCGTACCTCGTCTCGCTGTTCGAAGACACGAATCTCGCGGCGATTCACGCCAAGAGGGTTACGATCCAGCCGAAGGGTGAGTCTCGCCTTCGCGCCTTCGCTTCCTTCCCCTCGCTGACCTCTTTCGTTCCTCGATCGGCAGACATTCAGCTCGCGCGTCGTCTCCGCGGCGAGCGACAGTAGACGCCGTCTCTCGCTCGCTCAACCTCGCTCATCCCCCCTTCGTCTTTCATCCCCTGTTGTCGTGTTTCTACACCTTGTTTAGTCCGCAACTCGCGCGCGCATAGTTTCAGCATCTGTCTCTCGCTGTGGTCGAGTTAAAAAAAAGCTGAAGAAGGAAGCGAGGAGTGTGAGATCAGCGGGCGAGCTACGACGGGACTTGACGACGGTTACTTGGTTCAGCAGAGCGACTCGTCCACGTCTCGTGCGCTGGTCTGTGCAGACAGCGCGGTTGCGCATGGTGTCGACGTGCATGCCGACGCAGTCAAGCAGCATCTGCGGAAGAAAGGCACTCAGAGCCGCACAGTCGCGACAAAATGGACACAGTTCAAGCGATCGAGAGAAGATGCGCGGCTCATGCATTGCGAGCGTGTGCAATTCTACGCGACCGCGTGACTCTGTAGCATAATCCATCAGTCTCGCGCGGAAGCGAGACCGAAAGACGCAGACGCACCCGCTACCGACCCGCCGCCTTGCCGTCCAGCGGCTTGACCTGCGCATACTTCTGCTCCCAGTACATCAACGAGCTCTCGCTCTCTACCACTCGTCCAAGCGAGACCTCCTCTACCCGCGCAATAAAGAGTTCCGACCTTGGCTGGTTCGAGTCGTCCCCTCGTCGTTCCAGCACCGTCGAATCGCCATCGCCCAAGTCGCACAGCGGTATCCGCTTGACCACCTTGCAGTCCAACCACCCCAGACTGCTCTTCTCGAGCTCGTCGAATAATTCCGGCTCGAAAGCGGGCGGCGAGTCCCAACTCTGGCTGGACGGTTGAGGGGAAGGAGGAGGAGAGGGTTGTGCTGGCGCGGGGAGGGGAGCTTGCCGGGCGAAAGCGCGAGCCAAGGGTTCTTGGGACGCCGACAGAAGGTGTACGCGGAACGGCTTGGCCGACGGATCACTGGAGGACGAGGGAGAAGAGAGGAAAGTTGCGAGTCGAGAGGGTAACCGCAGGGAGAACGAGACGAGGGGTGGGGAGAGCGATATGCTGGCGAGAGAGGAGAGTGTCGCACCGTGATTAAGCCGTTCCGTCTGCCCCACTCGCGCTGCTGTGTCGCCGACTGTGCCGTCGGGAGAGGGGATGCGGGCGGTGAGGACGGCGACAGGCTGAGCTACGCGGCGGAAGAGCTCGCGCTGGAGCGGCGAGGGCAAGATGGCGTTGCTAGCTGTCGATCGAGATCGTGCAAGCCATGGCCGGAGCGGTGTGCGGGCTCGAGGAAGCATCGCAAGGTCTGAAGAGCCTGGAAGGACGGAAGGCGAGGCGGGGGCAGTCAACTCTCGCTCACAGACTCTCCTGGGCGACGTGGACGCGCTTGAGAGATCAATGCATAGTTTTACAAGCCGTTCGGAGCGTAAGCAGCCGCGGCGGAGGAGATGTAGTGGAGACAAACGATGGATGGAACGGCGGGCGGGGGAGGATTAGTTGGTGACAGGGGCTTGGCCAGTAGGTGGCAATAACGGCGAGCGAACGTCTAGTGGAGACAGGCGCGCCTTTTCGGCGGCGCGCGCGCGAGAGAGAGAGAGAGAGAGAGAGAGAGAGAGAGAGGGAGTGAGTGACTGAGTGGTACAAGGCGACGACGCTTCGTGGCGACGACGCTACTCCTTGACGGGCGGCAAGGTCGTCGACATCGACGGCGAGCGCGAGTGGGTGCCGCGAGCCGAGGTGGGCTGAAGCTGGCCGAGACCCTTCTCGACGAGCTGCTGCGTCGACAAGCTCGGGTCGTGAGCGGCGGGGTCGTCCAGCGACCCGCTCTCCGGCCTCCAGCCTGCGCCGACCGAGCCAATCACGAGCGTCGGAACCATAGCACTTGCAGGCGAGAGATCCCGTCAGCGCGGCGTGAGGTAGGCGAGAGGTCCAGCATTACTCACAGCAGGTGGGTCGGCTGCATGTCCATGGCGCGGAGCTTTTGGGCGCGGCTGCGCGAGCGGCGGAACTTGAGTATGTTGGTGGCGCGAGCACGCCCACCGCGAACGGTCGAGTAGACCTTGAGGCCGTCGATGGCGCGCTGGATGCCCTCGGCCCACTTGTACTCCTCGGCGGCCCTGTTGACGCTCGGCAAGTCGGCCCTGGAGAGGTCCGGGTAGAGGTGCGCGCGAACCATGAGGCGCTCGACTGGCTCGGGCGGGATCATGCGCAAGAGAACAGCGATGGGAAGCGAGATCAGGCCGATGACGATCGAAATCGCCCAGTCCCTGCCGCCGATGCGGACGACCTGGAAGGCGGCGCCTCCGATGTTGACGATGAGCGCTTGACCGCCGACCACTGCGAGCGCGACGTGGACACGGTCAGCGAAGGGGGCACGATGAGGCAGACAAGGGGACGCACTGATCGCAAAGATGAGCATGAACCAGATGTTGCGGTGGATGCCGACAAAGATGTTGAGTTTGCGGTCGAGCTAGCGGCGAGAGCGTCAGTAACGCACCGCTCCCCAAGGCAAAGAAGCTCGCACGCACCCTCCTCGCATTGAGCATGTTGAAGATCTGGGAGAAGACAAAAGCGTTGAAGATGAGGGTGCTGAGCTCGTTGTCCTGATCTATGCGTTTGCCCGGGTCGGACGAGTCGAGCCTGAGGATCTCGTGGCCGGCAAAGTTGAGGACGAGCGCGACGATGATCTGGTAGATGGCCTGGCCGATGATCATGATCCACATCTGGACGGAGATGAGCGGCGCCGTCTTGCGGTCGGGCTTGCGCTCGAGCGACTCGGGGTCGGCAGGGTCGGTAGCGAGGGCGAGGGCGGCGAACTGCGGTAGACGAGAGGGTCAGCGAGCGTTCGGACGCAGCACGGAGGGACGCGGGCTCACGGTGTCCATGATCAGGTTGACCCAGAGCAGCTGGACGGCGGTGAGGACGGACGACTCTTGCTGGGACGCAACCGCCGTGACAAAGGTGATGACGACAGCGGTGATGTTGACCGAGAGCTGGAACTGCGAGGCGAGGCGAGGGCGAAGCGAGTCAGCTTCGGCGGACGCGCTCGAGGCTGTGAAGTTCGCTCGAAACGCACCTGCAGGAACTTGCGGACCGAGTCATTGACGCAGCGACCCCACATGATGGCCGAGACGATCGAAGCAAAGTTGTCGTCCATGAGGATGATGTCGGACGCCTCCTTGGCAACCTCGGTCCCCGCGATGCCCATCGAGAAGCCGACGTTGGCCGTCTTGAGGGCCGGTCCGTCGTTCGTGCCGTCGCCGGTGACGCCGACAACCTCGCCCATCGACTTGAGCGTCTCGACGAGGATCTTCTTGTCCTCGGGCGACGAGCGGGCGAGGACCTGGAGGTTCGGGACGACCGAGAGGCGCTGGCTGTCGGACAACTTGCGAAAGACCGGGCCCTCCATGATGATGCCGCCCTTGGTGAAGATGCCGCACTGGGTCGCGATCGAGCGGGCAGTGAGGACGTTGTCGCCCGTACACATCTTGACCGTGACGCCAGCGCGCTGGCACGTCGCGACGGCGTTGGCGACGCCCTCGCGCAGGGGATCTTCGATTGCCGTGATGGCGATCAGGGTCAAGTCGTCGGCCATGTCTTCGAACGCGACCTCGCCCTCGGCGTTGGTCTGCACGCCCTTGGGCGGCCACGAGCCAAAGTCGCGCGAGCACAGCGCGATGGTGCGGAGCGACTGGCACGCGTAGAAGATGATGGTGCGCGAGATGTTGCCGCGGGTCTCGTCGTCGAACTCGGCCGTCGGGACCTCGTCGTCCTCCGACCCTGCGTCGCCGCCGTTCTCCTTGACCGTGACGTGTCGAGTCGAGAGCTTGGCGAGGACCTCGGACGCGCCCTTGAGGTACAGGCGGTACTTGCCATTCGGGAGCCTGACGATGACGCCCATGCACTTGCGCTCGGACGAGAACGGCACCATCTGGACGATGTCGGCTCCCTCACGAACGGCGCGGTAGTGCGGCCAACCCTGAGCCTGCGCAAACGACATGAGCGCCGTCTCGGTCTTGGAGCCGACAAAGCCGCCCGTCGCGCCGTGCTCGTCCGTGCCCTCGAACGCGGTCGAGTTGATCACGATGGAATCGTTGACGAGCTTGCGGAGGGCCGGAGACGCGTGCGTCGAGATGGCGGTCATGTCGGCTGGAAAGTCGAGGCGGCCTTTGCGAGGTCGAGGGGACGCCTCCTCCGTCGCCTTCTCGTCGTCCTCGTCCTCGACGACCTTTTCCGGGTCGCGATCGTCGTTGACGTTCGTGCGCTTCGAGTTCTCCGCGAGGCGATCCGCAAATTTAAGGTGCACGCCGATCGACCCGGCAACGACCGTCATCTTGTTCGTCGTGAGCGTTCCAGTCTTGTCCGTACAGACGCACGTCGCGTTCGCCATGGTCTCGCACGCTCCGAGGACGCGCACGAGGAGGTTCATCTTGGTCATCCTGCGCGTCGCGAATGCCAAGGCGAGCGTGACGGCGAGCGGCAAACCTTCGGGGACGGCGACGACGACGACTGTCACGGAGATGATGAGGACCTGGATGAAGGCCTGGGCTTTGTCGTTTGCTGAACGGTCGGGAAGGGTCTTGAGCTGGACGAAGAATCGGATCATGAGGGCCGTGAAGAGGAGGAGACCGGCTGCCGAACCGAGCTTGGCGATGAGTTCGGCGAGCGCATTGAGCTTGAGCTGGAGGGGCGTGTCTTCCGCGTCGCCTTGGAGGGCTGCGGGCCGCGCCGACGAAGGAGGCGTCAGCTTGCCGCTCAAACCCCGAAAAGGGAGAGAGGGGAGCGCAAACGCACACATCATGATCTTGCCGTGGAACGAGTTCATGCCGACGCTCGTGACGACATACTTTCCCACTCCCTCGAGGACCTTTGAACCCGAGATCATGAAGCAATCCGTCTTGCCCTTGCCCCCCTCGGCCTCGATCTCGGCGTACGGCGCCTTGCGTACGGCATCCGACTCGCCCGTCGCGCCTGATTCGTCGCATCGGACGTTGTGGCCCGAGAGGAAGATGCCATCGACGGGGACGATCTCGCCCGGTTCGAGGAAGAGGATGTCTCCCACGACGACATCGTACACCGACATCAACCTCTCCTGGCCCCGACGAAGAACCTTGACGCTGCGTTCCTCCTTCTGCGCGTTCAGTTTCTGGAACTGCCTCTCCTTCTGATAGTCATTGACCGAGCCGACGAGGACGACGATCAAGATGGCGACGGTGATGGCGACGCCTTCGACCCAGTCGACCTGCGGCTCGACGCACATGTTGGTGGGGGGACACGAGGTGGAGAAGTAGGTGTCGGGGGGAGTGCCGAGGTCTTGGTAGAGGCCGAGGGCGAGCGAGACGATGGCCGCAATCGAGAGGATGATGAGAACCTTGTCCTGCGTGGTCGAGACCCGTACAAGCACGAGTCAGTCTCGGGGGAACGGAGAGAGACTCGAGGAAGCGAGGGGGACGCGGAACACACGGTGTAAGCAGCCCAACACAGCGCGAGGAAGCTCTTGGGCTTGCGTCCAGGCACCCTGTTCTCGCCATACACCCTCCTCCTGTCCTCACCCTGCGCCACCGCTCCCTGTCCGTCTCCGCTCTCGTCCAGCCCAAGCTTGAGATCCGTCTTCAATCCCCCGAGGATGCCCTCGACGCCTCCCAGCTCGCGCAAATGGTCAAACGACTTCGGGTCGACGAGGTTGTACAGGGCCGAGGGCTTGAGGGACGTGTCGAAGGGCGCCATCTCCTCCGGCGGGGGATCGTGGATCTTGTAGACCTCTCGCGGCTTCTTTGCCCGCCGAGGGAAGAGACCCAAGACCTTGCCCTTCTTTTCGGCACCGTCGGAGGAGGCGGGGAGCGCCGTGTCCTCGATCCCTGGCGAGTAGGCGTCTCGCAGGGTCCCGTCACCGGTGGCGGCGAGGGGTTTACCGGACGCGTCGAGGCCTGCTTCGAGGTCCGGCGGCGGGGCGCGGGCGTCAGACGTCGCTGGCGCATGGGGCGCGTGGGAGTGCGAGTCGGTCGAGGCGGACGAGTCGGGCACGGTCGAAGCGAACGAGGGAGCCTGCGAAGGGCGGCGGGAGTGGGTCGAGCGGTACCCACCCGAGGCGGCTTCGACAGCTCGGCGTTTCCCGTCGGGCTGCGTCGAAACACACACACACACACACGAGACGGTGTCAGTATGTCGCACACGGCGTGAGTTTTTTTTGTGAAAAGACAGACACGCCCGGAGGCGACCGGAACGACGAGTGCCAAGACACTGGCGAGGCGGTGACCTCGTGCAGAACGGCACCACCGCGAGCCAGCAGGAGACACATGCAGTGCGCACAACGATTCCCAGCGACGAATTTGACCCGAGAGCCGAACTGCGCGAGCCTCGGGAGCGACGAGTCGAGGAGGGGCGTCCGCCCCGTCCGCGTCTGTTGAACGCTGCCTCGAGAGACGGCGGTCGCAAGCGAGAATCGAGACAGGCGTGAGCTCACGTCGAGGTTGTCCCTGAGGCTAGTCGACGTGCTGGCGTTGAAGAGGGGCTCGCTCGAGGGCGTCGGCGAGGGCGGTGCACCGTCGGTGCCGGTGGCCGCTGTCGCGAGTGTGGGTGCGAGCGAGAGGCGTCGCTGCGAGTGTGCGGGCGTCGAGTGCGGTGCGTCGGCGGTGGGCGAGTCGGACGCGGGCGAGACTTGGACGGTCGGGATCATGGGCGTGGGCGGGGCCACCTTGGAAGGCTCGACGAGTGCGCGGCGTTGCGATGGCTCGAGTGGCCCTGCGCCCCTCGTTGCGTTGTGCGTGCGTGGCAGTCTGTTCCCGAGGATGAGCTAGCCTTGGCTTGGGTCCACACAGAGCCGGTCCTCGCCAAGGCCCGCGTGATCGAGAAAGAGGGGGCGGTGCTCACTATTAGTCGAATACAAGTGGTGTCACATACTTCAGCTCGCCTCGCACTCCGCCCAGTTTCCCGCACTTGGGTAGCCACTACATACGAGTGCCTCAATCGAGTCGACGTGGCTGCTCCCGTTTTGTCCCGCACGACGACATTGCTCGACGATGGCACTGAGGTCCCGGTCCCGAAGGTTGGCAGCTGTGCTCCGTCTCGCCGCTCTGCCCAGCTCTCGAGCCCCCGTCCAAGCCTGAAAGACGGCTTGTTTCTGGCGCCGCTTGACGAAACCCGCGCAGGAATGCAACGATCCCCTCACCCACCACCCACGCCCTCCTCCTCCTCGCCTCCTCACGCGCCAACCCCGTCCATCATCGCCCCCGCCCGCTCACCTCCCAAGAATGTAGTCGTGACAGAAAAAGGGTGCGCTGGATAGTCCCATCCCACCCCTCGCTTCAGAGCCCGCGATAGAGAAGAGACGACGAGGAGTTGACGCCGTCGGGACGACGTGTTGCGAACTTTTGTTGGGTGGGGAACGATCAGACGTGCACCGTGGTATTCCAAGGGTGCGGTCTTTCGGTTTGACGGCTCTCGAAAGAAGAGGGGCTGATTGCGATGTGAGGCCGGGCCGCCGGGGGGGCAACAGATGGAAAGCCCAGGCCGGCGTACATCATCGGTATAGGCGGCGGCAGCGCCTCAGGAAAGGTGCCTACGTCCCTCGCTCTCCGTGTCCCTCGTCCTTCCGAGCTGATCAAAGCGTGCGGTGGGACAGACTCGAGTAGCGATGCAGGTCCTCAAGTCGCTCGGCGTCCCTTGGGTCCTCGTCATCAGCCAGGACAACTTTTACAAGAGTCTGACGGCTCAGGAGTCGCGGGATGCGTTCAATAACAACCACAGTGCGCTGCGCGAGGGAGAGAGAGAAAGTATACAAGGTTGTTGACTTGCTTTGGCGTCGCGGGAATCAGATTTCGACTCTCCCGATAGCTTTGACTGTACGTCCGGCGCCGGCTTCCTCGACTTTCGAACCGCATGACTGCAGGAAGAGCTGATTGGGACCCTCGGTTCACCCGCAGACGACAAGCTCGTCGACTGCATCCGCGAGATGAAGGAGTGCCGCGCCACGCATATCCCCAACTACAGCTTCGTCAAGCACGCCCGGCTGGACGAGACGACCTACCTGTATGGCGCCAACGTCGTCATCGTCGAAGGCATCTTTGTCCTGTACGACAAGAACCTGCGCGACCTCCTCGACTTGCGCGTGTTCGTTCAGTGCGACTCGGACCTCATGCTTGCGCGACGCTTGCGGCGCGACTTGGTCGAGCGCGGCAGGGACGTCAATGGCGTGCTCGACCAGTACCTCCGCTTCGTCAAACCTGCACTCGACAACTTTATCCAGCCGACGAATCGCTTCGCCGACATCATCGTTCCCGGCCACGACAACGAGCGGTCGATTGACCTGATCGTCTCGCACGTCCAGCGACAACTCGCAGAGCGGAAACGGCAGTTCCGAGGCGAGTTGTACAAGGAGACGGTGTCGAATGGCACGGGTAGTATACCGTCGACGCCGTCGATCGAGAAGAGCGAGGCCGAGTCGGGTCTGGCGCTGATCAAGGAGCAGTGCGGAGTGAGCGAGGACACGGGCCTGCCGGAGACTGTGCACCTGCTACGACAGACGCCGCAGATGAGGGTGAGTCCCGCTGGCCTCGACACTCGGCATGCCTGCTCGTCGCGCCGTGAAAGGCCGATGGCGCGTTCGCCCTGTCCATCAGTACTCACCGACCACCCATCCTCGCGCAGGGCATCCACACCCTCCTGCGCTCCACCGAGACCGACCCCGAAGACTTCATCTTTCTCGCCAACCGCCTCTCCACCCTCGTGATCGAGCACGCCCTCTCCCTCCTCCCTTACCGCGAGAAGCCTATCGAGACTCGAACCGGCATCAAACACGTCGGCATGGAACTCGCCATTCCCGACGGCCATCTCTGCGGCGTCTCCATCCTTCGGTCCGGCGCCTCGCTCGAAAAGGGCCTGCGACGAGTCGTGCGGGACGTACCCGTCGGCAGCGTCCTCATCCAGAGTGACGCCAAGACGGGCGAGCCGCTGTTGTACCAGGTCTCGCTCCCGCAGTGCTTGACGGCGTCGCGCGCGAGCGCCGCCTCGAGCTACGTCCTCTTGCTCGACTCGCAGATCGGCACAGGTGCAGCGGCCTTGATGGCTGTACGCATCTTGCTCGACCACGGCGTCGAGGAGGAAAACATCATTTTCTGCTGCATCCTCGTTTCAAAGGTCGGCGGCGTTTGGGCGCTCAAGCGGGCTTTCCGTGAGTCGCGGCGAGTCCCCGCTCGACCCGATGCGCGGCTGAATTCCCGTCTCCCTCGCAGCCAAGGTGCGCATCGCTTGCAGCGCAGCCGACGACGGGCTCGAGGAGCGGTGGGAGAAGACTCACAACGGCGAGAAGAAGGTGTCGTCACGCTGGACTGCCCCGAGTCATGGCTCTCCCGCTGACATGCACACCTTGCGCAGATCTTTACCATCCTGCCCGGTCTCGGCTCGTTCGGTGACAGGTACTTCCGCTCAGAGCACTCCGACTTGGCCTAGATTCGCCTTCTTCCTCGTTGCGCCCGTTCCCGCATCGCTGCATCGCTCGTTCTGTATTCTCCTCCTCTCGCAGCATCGCCGCATTTGGATTCATACTCGTTACAACAAAGGTTCACGTCGCCCTGCTAAGCCGAGCCTACTCTTCCATCGCGGCGCCGTTCTCGCCGCCCGTATCTTGAACGCTCGGCCCTGACCCTTGCGCGTGGGTGCCGTGCTCTGCAATCCATTCCTCCGACGCCCAGACTGTCGAGAGGGAAGGAGGGAGCGAAACGAGAGTGGGCGTTGCGGGATAATGCTGGTCAGCTCACGAGCTCAAGCGCGGACGGACGGCACAATGTCGAGATCGTTGCACGCACTAGGTTTGTTGCTGCCCTGCAAGCTGATCCCCTTTTGCGGCTTTGCCTTGTTGACCTTGAGCACCCGTCCCCGGTTCGTCACCGTCTGCAACGTATTCCGGTCCATGTTGTCGCACGCATCAATCGCGCTCTCGGCATTCGCAAACGTGATGAACGCGAACCCCCGGTGCGTCGACTTGTTGTTCGGGTCGGCGGGGACGGAGAGGTCGAGGATCTCGCCAAAGGGCAGGAAGGCAGCGTGGAGCGTCGACGCGCTCGTGTCGGTTGCGAATCCACCGACATAGATCGTGCTCTGGTTTCGCGGGACGACGCATGTGGTGGGTTAGGCGGTACGCGGCGGACAAGGACGTTCAAGTGATGAGACGACGGGAGGCGAGAGCAGGGTCAGTGGGCCAAGTCCCCTGAGCTGCTCAGGCTGCGCAGACGTACATTTGCGTCTTTTCCGGACATGACCAGGCGAGGTTAGAGGGTTGAGAGCGCGATGAAGTGAGGTTTCCAGGGTCAGAGGGAGGACGGACTGGAGAGCGGAGACTAGCGGGGTTGGCCAGACGTCGATTCGCTGTAGACGGCCCGGGAAAACCCCTTCAAAGTCGTTGATTACGCTACCCTTCGGTGCAAGGTGGTCAGATGCAGCAAAGGAAGCGGTGAGGCCGACACAACAGACGAGGACGGTCCGGTCCGCCTTGCGAAGAGAGTCGACTGCTCGTCGTTCGTGGCCCGACGCTGACGCGCTCGAAGGTAACGACTTCGACAATCTGGCAATACAAAGCGATAGATAGTGATGAAGGACAAGCCTGTGGAGAGAGAGATAGCGATGCCGGAAGTCGAGTCGGAGCACCGCTACACGCCTCAACCCTGATACTGCGAGTTGTCGTTCTCTCCGTCACCAGCGAGAGTGATGTCGTACTTCAGCTCGTATCTGTCAGGACGAATGAGCGGAAAGTCAGCTCGGCTCGGGGAACGAACGGTACAGGAAGGCCGAGCGGACTTGATTTCCTCGTCGAATTCGCCACCCCTTGGGAGAGGCGACGTCGGCGCGACAAAGTCGACGATAAGCGAGTCCTTGACGGCGAAGACGGCGTCGTCGTCGAGGTACTGTGAGTCGCGTGAGAAGACTTGGGTGACGAGCGTCTTGTGTCCTGGCGCCTGGACGTGAAAGTGGATGTGCGCCGGGCGGTACGGGTGGCGGTCCATCATGTTGAGAAGCTTGCCGGCCGAGAAGTCGAAGGGGATAGGGTAGGGTGTAGGCTTGAGCGCGACGAGCGAGTAGTTGCCGTTCGCGTCCGTCTCGAAGCGGCCGCGGCAGTGATGTTCGGGCTTGTCGGGGGATTGCGAGTCGTAGAAGCCGTCAGGAGCCTGCGGGTAATGAGGAATTGTCAGTAATGGCCTGAAGATGATCAGTGCCCGGACTTTTTATACGAAGGTGTAGACTCACGTCGTGCCAGACGTCGACATAAGCGCCCTTAAGGGGCTTTCCATCCTTCCCGGTAACAGTGCCTGCGAGCGGAACCTTCAGCGGGTGGTGGAAGAAGGTCAGGAGGCTGACTGACCGTGCAGGTGGACGAAGGGGGCACCAGGCTCCTTCATCCGAATGATGGACGAGCCGTTCGGCTGCGGCGGTACGCCTTGACGGTAAAAGGGGCCGAGGATAGCGCTGGAGGTCGCGTCGCGGCCAGCCTGAGCGTAGCGAGCGTGCTCCATCCTGCGTGAGAGTGGAGAGGCTCGCATTGTCAGGACCGATCCCGAGCGTCAGTCTAGACGAAGCAGAGTGTACGCACATGTCGACCAAGCTCTCCACGCCGAGAACATCCGAGACGAGCACCTGTCCAGCAGAAGGTCAGAAAGGTTGGCAGAGGACGAGAACCGCGGCAGGAGGGCGGCAGCTCACCATCTCGTTCCGCTTGTCACTCGACACCTTGCCCGCTTCAATCAAAAGGTCACATGCCTCGAGCCACTCGTCAACGGTGACCTCGGCCTCGACAATCTGCGAAGACAAGAGCCGGAGTTGCTGTCAGCACTGCGACTTTGGGCTGCACGTTGGGCTCGAGACGGACGGCGGCATGCAGGTGCTTGATGAGGATAGGGAAGGCCTGCTTGACCTGCGCAGAATGAGTGCTGTGAGCGAAGTGAGGAGGCCGCGGAAGGAAGTGGGGGGGGCGAACTCGAGGAGACGCCTTTGAGCCGATTGCCTCGATGACGGACCGAGTGTAGGCGCTGTAGTCTGGGGCGGCAGACGGCATTGTCAAGCTGGAAGTGGACGATGAAGCGAAGGAGAAGCGACGAGGAGGACGACGGAGGGAAGGACACGGCGGAGTTGACTTCGCGGGGCGACGGTGGCCGCTCGGTTGATCCGCCAACGTCGAAGCTCGACGATTGGCTCGTGGCAGTTTTATCCAGGCCAGCGAGATTTGCCCCCCGTGGGCCGCCGCACTTCGCTTTCTTCCTTCCGCACTCGTTCCCGTCTCCACCGCTGCTGCCGGCACACATGGACTCCGCATTGACTGAGACTAAGCCGGAGAAGCTGCAGAAGCGGTGCGTCCTAGGCGCGCGTCCCGCCTCCCTGCCCTCGTCGCTCACCGCTCACCTCTTGCTCCCCAGCCCCCGCGTGTCGACAGCGTGCGACGCCTGCAGGAAGCGCAGGGCCAAGTGCGACGGTATCAAGCCCACGTGTGGGCGGTGTACGTCACTGGCGCTCAAGTGTCTGTACGTGTACGAGAACGACAAGCGCAAACCGGCGAGTGCATCCTGTCTATCTGTCCAGGCTGTCCAGGCTGACCTGCTTCGACTCGCAGATCACAAAGGATGTTGTGAATGCCTTGCAGATGCGGATCGACTCGCTGGAGAAGGAACTTTCGGATCTCAAGATGGACAAGGGCGAAGGTGCGTTCTCCTTCACCCAACAGTTTCGTGCGCCAACCGAGACCGGTTCGATGGTGCAGGCTCTAAGGAGGGGACGGCGACCCCCCCTCTTGTTGCGGACGCGTTCGCAGGCGGCCTTGCGTTCAATTCGCACGGCGAATTGCGCTTCTACGGCCCAACCTCATCCTACCGCGCCATTCTTGCCGACGTCACCGAGTCTTCGGTTGAAGCAGCAAGAGCCTGGTCGCTCACGCGAGCACCCGTGCCGTACGCTCCTCCGCTCGACCCCCAACTGCCGAGGCGTCCGCCCGTCCTCTCGTCCGACTTTTCCGCCAAGCTCATAGGTCTCGCTTTCGAGCATGCCTTCTCGCAGTTTGGACTAGTGGACGAGCGGTCGTTCTTGCAGGACTTGACGACTTCGGCGTGCGTCCTCCGATGCTCGAATATTGACCGAGTCCAACTCATCTCTTTACAACCGACGCAGGACGAGGCGCACGCCACATTACTCACCTCTACTCCTCCACCTTGTCCTCGCTTTCGGCGCCCGCTACCTCGACCCAGCCGACACTTCCTGGCCTCGCGAGATCTGCAGCGACCCCGCCGATCCCTCGACTCGCGGCGATGTTTTTGTAGAGTGGGCGCGACTCGCCATCGACGGCGAATACAGGCATCCGGACGTCAGCACAGTAATGAGCTTGACGTGCTTGTCGGTCTACCTCGGCGGGATGGCTTGTGACGGGCCAGCCTTGATGTTCCACGCGCAGTCCATGGCATTGGCTGAGGATTGTGAGCTCAGGTATTTCTTTTTGAAGGGTTCAGCGTTTAGCTAACTTCGACTCCCTCCAGTCGGACTGCATCTCGACAATCATCACCTCCAGATCGGTTCGCGCACTATCCCTCCCGCTCTTCGAGACGTCCGGCGGAAAGCGTTCTGGGCGGCGTTTCAAGTCGACGTCTTGAACAGTATCTACATCGGTCGACGTCCGCATTGGTTCCAGGACGACATCGACGTGCCCAACCCACCGATTGACAACGATGTCGAGTTTGACCCGCCGGCTTGTACGTCCAACGCTACTTAATGCACTCTCTTACCTGAGCAATTCATCTGCGCGCCCGCTTGTGGCGCTTGACCAGCTTGGCACTTTGCAGGCTGACCCCTTTGTCCTCCGCAGACCGCTCGTCCTCCTCTCACGCTGCCAGCAAGCTCATGCAAATCACCGCCCGGCTCCTTGCGACGGTTTATTCGCTCAAGCCCGGCGTACAGCTGGCCGCTCGCCAAAGCGCCTTGCCCGAGCTGCACCTCGCGCTCGAGCAATGGTACGTCGACCTGCCTTCGCCGCTGAGGGCGAGCACCCCAACACCTTCAAAGGCGCCGCATTCTCATATCATAGGCGAGACCCTTGCACGCGCTCTCGAGCTGTGAAAGAGGCTGACTCGAGGCGCCGCAGGCTTGAACGCCCTGTACCACGCTATCGTCATCCTCCTTCACCGACCGTACGTTCAGCTCTTCGGGCTCTTCCCTCGATTCACTCAACTGACGAAGCCTCTTTTGACTAGCTTCTTCCGCCGAACAAATGAGGAGACGATGTTGTCGGTCTCGACGGAGAAGTGCCTTTCGAGCTCGAAGCATATCGTGCGTGGCGTGACGCTGGACGGGATCTTCACTTGCGATCCCGGTGCTGATTCTCGTCGCTCGCAGGTGCGCCTTGTCCGGCTTCAGCGCGAGCGGTACGGACTCCGGTTCACGGCGCCGCTTTTCCAGCAGTGAGTCTTGCGTCCTCGCGCCCATTCTTGCGAGCATCTCCTCACCTGCCCTTCTCCATAGCTGCTGCTTCACGGCCGGTACGATCCTCGCTCTCTCCGCTAACGAAGACCACATTCTCGGCGTTCCCCAACGCGATCTCGAGCGAAAGACTCAAGCCGCCACCGACCTCAAAACGATAATCGCTGCTCTGCGCTCGATCTCCGACACCTGGAAGACGGCGACGACGAGTGCGAACGTGCTCGAGGCGTTCATGAGTCAGTGGAGCAAGTCGGGCGTGCGGTCGGCGGGTCCGGGATCTGCGACGCCCAATTGGCCTGTTCGCGCAGGCGTCCCCCAGCAGGCAGCACCCGACGCCCTCGCTGCTGCTTTGGCGGCGCACAACGCGCAGGTGCAGGATGCGGGTGCGGGTCGAGACATGTATGGCTTTGGTGGGCAGCCGTTGCCTGCGGATGAACAGGCGGCTTGGCAGGATTTTACGGCCGACCTGACTGCGACGTCGTTCCCTCACATCTTTCCTTCTTGGCAAGCCTCCTCTCCTGATCAGCGAGATGTGCAGCACTGACGCTCGTGGATGTAGGGATCTTGACGTGGGCGGCTCGCTGGACGACTTCATGAACCTGTGCGTCGTCGCTTCACCGTTCCAACCGTTGTATTGGCTTGTTCAAGTTCATTAAGTTCATTGACGCTCGTCGCGCAGGCTCGGACCCTCAGGAGCGACCAACTCGCTTGACTTCGACCCGCTCGGGTTCGCAGCGCAGGTCGCGGCGGGCGGAGCAGACTAAGGTGTAGCTTTAGTTGAGGCTGTACTCTCTATCATGAAGAACACGGAACGAGCTATCACTGCCATCTCGCGCTTCTCGCTTCGTCGCGACTGAGAGTAAAGGTACTGCATTTCTGATCTCCTTGTCGCGGTACTCGACCCGCCTCTGCCCCGTCTCTGAGCCAGCGATCGTCACCTTGTCGTCAGTACAGTGTCAGCAGGGAGAGCGTACGGAGCAGCGAGAGACACAAGCGAAGACGACCTGTCAAGCCGAGCGAGAGAAGCCGTTACTTCTCGCCGCCGTCGCTTTTGGTAGCTCTGGCCGCTCGGCGAGGAGTAGTTCGAGTAGCCGTCGCCCGAGTTGTAATCTGCGAGGCCGTGGAGCAAGTGAGCGGAAAACCTTTGGTTGCGAGCAGAACGAGGCGGAACGGGAGAGAGGGGAGAAGAGGAATACGTACAGGTCGACCCGTCCGAGTTGGAGTAGTAGTACGAGCCGTCCGAGTTGCTGTCTGTTCAGCAAGAGGGCGCGGGAAAGCCGGTCAGCGGTCAGCGTTCGACGGGGCGGACTGAGCGGGAGGACGACTCGCAGTGGTACGAGTCCGAGTTCGAGGCGTCCGAGCCGTAGTCGCGCGAGCAGTAATGTACGAGACTTCGTACGTGTTGCCGTAGTTGTCTTCTGCGAGGGAGAGTGTGAAAGTCAGCGGGACGGCGGGAGGCTTCGTGGCGTTCGGCGATAGCCCAGATCATAAGACGCACTAGGCATGTTGTGAGTGTTCCCTGGCGTTGGAGCGAGTTGTGAGGGCGAGGAAGAGGTGTAGAAGCGACGACGAGCAGAGAAGGAGAAGGAGATTCGCGGCACGTGACGCTTGGGACCCCTCGCACCCTACGCTGGTAAGCTCGCATGCTAACCGAAGCGGATACAGTGAGCGCGATGTAACGGCGAGAAGGAGGCAAAGTCAGGTGGGAAGCAGGCGGCGACGGCCGGACTCTTTCTCTCGACTCCACAAGTCAAAAGTCAAGCCCTGCGATGCACGAGCGCTCACTACTGCTCCTCGTGCGATTGCGATTGCGACTCCAACGTCTTGACCTCCTCGCCATTCTCGTCCTTCGCAGGCTGATCGGACTCGTCCTTGCCGTCTTTGCCCTCCTTCGGAATCACTCCGCTGTGATTCGAGACGCCCCAACCTTCTGGCGGGCCGGCGACCTCGCCCTTGAACGCCTCGAATTTGAGCTTGTGATCGCCATCGAGAATCGAGTCGGGCTTGTGGAGCTGCGGGAGACGAAAAGTCAGTTGGGAGGAGAGACGGAAGGGAAGGAACCGAGACGCACCGAGATAGCCATGCCGTCCCAGAATGCCTCTTCCGTCGGTTGAGGGTACGCGCGAGGATCCTCGCCACGCTGAAGATCGAAAAGCGTCAGTCAGTCCAATTCGAACCGAAGTACGGGCCAGCGAACGCACCTTTGGCCTCCTCTTACGCAACTGCATCGCAGCCTGTAACGGTACGTAGTACGCTCCCTTCTTCCGCCCGCCGACCGACTGCGGCCGCACACGTTGCTCGCCCTCTGTCGCATCTTCGCCCGCATCGAACGAGAAGATGTATTCTTGC
Organism: Rhodotorula sp. ZM1; assembly: GCA_009806315.1. Classification (NCBI taxonomy): domain Eukaryota; kingdom Fungi; phylum Basidiomycota; class Microbotryomycetes; order Sporidiobolales; family Sporidiobolaceae; genus Rhodotorula; species Rhodotorula sp. ZM1. Next base: position 102,958 of record QYSD01000055.1, on the reverse strand, counting down.
GCGAGTGGTCGGCTGACGAGGAGCTCGTAATCGCGTACCCAGCGGAAGTCAAAGGGCTGCCGAACAAACGAAAGGAGTGAGCTCGCACCCGGAGCGCAGGACTGGAAGGCAGCGCACCTCTTCCTCGGCACTCTCCTCGCCCGTATACCGCTTCTCTGCATATCCCAAAGCTGCCTGATCGTTCGCCGGCAGGTAGAAGGACACCCTCCCTTCACCTTCGGGGAACTCGCCGGTGAGGTCTCGGAAGATGGCTCGCGGCAGTCGAGGATCTGGTCCGAGCCGTGCTGGTTCGCCCTGCCGAGTCGAGTTTCCGTCAGCAAGTGGACGCAGCGTGTAGACAGCGTTGAACGCACCGGAGCTCGCGTCGACGGGTCCTCGCCGAACCTGACCAGATCGTACTCGTTCGCCCACAAGTCATCATCCGGAAGCAGCTCGAACGCCTCGACGGCCCGCAAATCCCGCTTCGTCGGATGTTGGAGCTCGTCGAGAGGTTTGTGTGCTTCGGCAAAAGTGGCAGAGATGGCTGCTGCGCGGCTTTCGCGGTCGGGGGCGTTCAAGCCGGGGTCGCGCTTGAGAGTTCTGGTGAGCGGGCGAGACCTGTCAGCGCTTCGAGACGGCAGATTGAGAGCAAGAGAGTCCTTGACGCACCCGTTCATGGCCTGGAGAGCCTGCCGTTGACTGCTCGCCTCGCTGCTGAGGTACTCCGTCTTGCGCAACCAACTGACGTCCACCTTCTTGCTGACCTCGGTGACGGATGCGCGCCCAGGTGTTCCAGGGATCGAGCCGGTTGCAGAAGATGGGCCAGCTGCACCTCGCGGCGTTGCATCTTCGAACATGAAGGCGTCCTCGTCTGCGATGGGAGCATCCGGATTAGGGACTGGCGCGATGCCTGGAGAGTGAAGCTGGGTCAGCTGCAAAGTCTTGAACAAGTAGCCTCCGCAACGACCGCAGGGCACTGTCCCCGAGAGCCTCTGCGGCGAGAGAGTGCCCTCACCTGTCCGGTTCCCCATCCAGTACTCTCCGTCTCCACGCCCGCCATCGTGCGGTTTGCCATACTCGAGCGGCAGTCCGAGTTCGCTGTCGAGGATGAGGGGCAGCTCGCGCTCGCCCTGGATCGGCGAGAGGAAGTCGTAGGTCGCGTAGCGTTGCGGTCCAGTGGGGATGTGGACGAGCTTGGGGGGAAAGGGTGGCGCGGGCAGCGGGTTTTGGTAGCGCACACGGACGAGCAGGTCCGTCTTTGAGCTCTTCTGGGACGACATGGCCGCGACGGGGACGATGTTGTTGGTGAGCGACCGGGAGCGAAGTGGAGTCCGCATTTCGGAGTGTTACGGGAGTGGTACTGTCCCGATCAGTACACTTTACAGTGGTTTGTCACGCCCTCGCCCGAGTTTCCTGCGAGCGATGCGGGTGTTCACCTCCGCAGTGACATGTTGCCCATCCTCTCCTCCCGCTCACCTCGCCCTTCCTTTGGGCTGTTGACAGAGTCAAACTAATCACAAGCTACCTCTCTAGTGCTGCCTCCAATCTGCGGCAGCCTCGTCGCTTGTTCGCGCTTTCTCGTCGACCGACCCGTCCCCACCCTCTGACATCCTTCTTCTCTCACTCCGCCTCTCCTTCGCCCAGCATGGCATCCACAGCGCCACACGACAGCCGAGTGGTCAGCGTCTCGAGCGGGAAGAAGCTGTACATTGAGGTGGACGACGGCGCGGGCAAGGATGCTCCCGCAATCGTCTGTGAGTCGCTTCTTTCCTCGTAGCGCACTTCCTTTCCATTCTGCGACATGTTTACAGAGACTGATGACTCCGACCAACTCGACCCACCAGTCATGCACGGCCTTGGCTCGTCGACCTCGTTCTGGGAAGCACCCTTCTCGCGCTCCAACCTGTCCTCCCGCTTCCGCCTGATTCGCTATGACTTGGACGGCCACGGTCTCTCGCCCGTCTCGCTCCTCGATGCAGCAGACGACGGAGCTATGATCCCCCTCGTTGACCTCGTTGAGGACTTGGCGGCCGTGATGGAGTGGACTGGGGTGGACAAAGTTGCGGGAATCGTTGGGCACTCGATGAGCGGGTTGGTGGCGAGCACTTTTGCGGCCAAATATCCGCAGAAAGTAGAGAAACTCGGTGGGCCGCCCTAGCGTTCTCGTCACCGCCAACTTCCGTTGACAATCCTCTGACCTCACCGCTGCTCCCTCTCACAGTCCTCCTCGGCGCGATGCGCTCGCTCAACCCCACCGTTCAAACTAACATGCTCAAGCGAGCCGACACGGTACTCGAATCCGGCCTTTCAGCTATTGTCGCCCAAGTCGTCTCCGCTGCTCTGTCCGACAAGTCTAAGCAGGACTCGCCTCTCGCGCCAGCGATGGTACGGACTCTCGTGCTTGGAACGGATCCGCGAGGGTATGCCGCGGCGTGTAGGGCGCTGGCGGGTGCGAAGGACCCGGATTACTCGACTATCAAGGCAAAGACGTTGGGTGCATTCAACCTTGCCTCTTCCTGCGCCCTTCCAACGGCGACTGACGCCTCTTCATCCCCCACAGTCGTTTCAGGCGAGTCCGACTACCTCTCGAACTCAGAGACGACCGAGGCGCTCGTCAACGACATCCCAGGCGCTAAAAAGGTCCAGATGGACGGCGTGGGGCACTGGCATGCCGTTGAGGACCCTGCTGGACTCGCCAAGATCCTCGATGGGTTCTTCTTGCAGGGGAAGTGAGGTCGGGAACTGGGTTGTGCTCACAGCCTAGGAGGCCGCAGGTGCGTATGATACGAAGAGCGAAAGCCGGGCGGGAGGACTCGCACGTCGGGGAATTTCCCCTGCTGACGCGACATCGTCTTTCTTGTTGCAGTGTCATCGGAAGGACCTGGAGGGCGGAGCGACGAGGCTAATGAACGAGACAAGGCCGAGGGAGGAAGCGCCGGAACTTTCGGGGGCGGAAAGAAGAAGCTGCGTCGACGTCTGCAAACAGCTTCCGGCGAGAGTTGGACGGTTTGAGTAGCTTTCGAGCGACGCAACAGAGCTCTGGTCGAACGCGATCACCCACAAGGACGAGAGCGGGTCGCTCCTTGTCCGCTTCCCCATCCTCGCCCTGCTCTTGCTCTCTTCCCTACCACAATCCCCCGCTTGCGGGCTCTCTTTCTCGCTTCGCGCTCCTGCTCCGTCACTCTAGACTCTCCTAGTCTCCCTGTACCTTCACCCGCTACTGTTCCCCCTCCCTCGCACCCCCCCCACAGCTTCGTGCCCCAACTTCACTTCCGATGCCGTATGTCGTCCCGCATCCGCCTGGCGGGCCGCCGCCTACTCTTGAGAACGCCTGCTGATTGTGGGACGATACATACACAGGTTCTCTGGCGAGGCGAAGGCGGTCAACGGATCGCACGCGGGCGACGAGACGCCAAAAGAACCCAAGTACGACCATGGGCGGGTCACAAAGTATCTCGGTGGGTCTCGCATTCGTCCTGCGACACTCTGGCGACTCTCTGGACCGGCTGGCGAGCGAATGAGCTGACCTCGCGTTTCCTCCCCTTACTCGACCTGGCTCGCATGGACAGGCGGCAACTCGCTCGAGTCTGCGCCCCCTTCCAACGTTGCTGACTGGGTCAGGGAGCGTGGCGGACACACTGTCATCACAAAGGTGCGCTCTCTTGGGGACCCCTTTTTGCACCGCCCCTCCCGACCGTCCCCCAACTCGTTCGTCCTGACCCAACTCTCGCTCCGCACAGATCCTGATCGCCAACAATGGTATCGCAGCCGTCAAGGAGATCCGCTCGGTGCGCAAGTGGGCGTACGAGACGTTCGGAAGCGAGCGAGCGATCGAGTTTACCGTCATGGCGACCCCGGAGGATCTCAAGGTCAACGCAGACTACATCCGCATGGCCGATCAGTACGTCGAGGTCCCAGGTGGAACTAACAACAACAACTACGCCAACGTCGATGTCATCGTCGATGTTGCCGAGCGCGCCGGCGTCCACGCCGTCTGGGCAGGATGGTTCGTCCCTTCTCTCTCGAACTTCCCGCAGAACTGCCCGTGCTGACTCGCATTCGACGCACATAGGGGCCACGCCTCCGAAAATCCCCGCCTTCCCGAGTCGCTCGCCGCCTCGAAGCACAAGATCGTCTTCATTGGTCCTCCCGGCTCCGCCATGCGCTCGCTCGGAGACAAGATCTCGTCGACCATCGTCGCGCAGCACGCCAAAGTCCCCTGCATGGACTGGTCCGGACAGGGCGTCGACCAGGTCACTCAGTCGGTCGAGGGCTACGTTACCGTCGCCGACGACGTCTACCAGCAGGCCTGCGTGCACGACGCCGACGAGGGTCTCGCCCGTGCTTCGAGGATCGGTTACCCAGTTATGATTAAGGCGTCCGAGGGAGGAGGAGGCAAAGGTATTCGCAAGGTCGAGAAGGAGCAGGATTTCAAGCAGGCCTTCCAGGCCGTACTCACCGAGGTTCCCGGTGCGCCCGCTTGCCTTTCCACTCTCGAGACACCCTATGCTGACCTCATCGTACTGCAGGCTCGCCTGTCTTCATCATGAAGCTCGCTGGCGCCGCTCGCCACCTCGAGGTTCAGGTTCTCGCCGACCAGTACGGCAATGCCATCTCGCTCTTCGGCCGTGACTGTTCGGTCCAGCGTCGCCACCAGAAGATTATCGAAGAGGCGCCCGTCACGATTGCTAAGCCGGACACATTCGAGCAGATGGAAAAGTCCGCCGTCCGCCTCGCCAAGCTCGTCGGCTACGTCTCAGCGGGTACCGTCGAGTTCCTCTACTCGGCTGCCGACGACAAGTTCGCCTTCCTCGAGCTCAACCCGCGTCTCCAGGTCGAGCACCCGACGACCGAGATGGTCTCGGGCGTCAACCTCCCCGCCGCCCAGCTTCAGGTCGCCATGGGTGTCCCCCTCCACCGCATCCGCGACATCCGCACGCTCTACGGCAAGGCGCCGAACGGCAGCAGCGAGATCGACTTTGACTTTGAGAACCCCGAGTCGGCCAAGACGCAGCGCAAGCCCTCGCCGAAGGGTCACGTCGTCGCCGTCCGTATCACGGCGGAGAACCCCGACGCAGGCTTCAAGCCGTCGATGGGTACCCTCCAGGAGCTCAACTTCCGCTCGAGCACCAACGTCTGGGGCTACTTCTCCGTCGGCAGTGCTGGTGGTCTCCACGAGTTTGCCGACTCGCAGTTCGGCCACATCTTCGCGTACGGCTCGGACCGTTCCGAGTCGCGCAAGAACATGGTTGTCGCGCTCAAGGAGCTCTCGATTCGCGGTGACTTCCGCACGACTGTCGAGTACCTCATCAAGCTTCTCGAGACGGACGCATTCGAGCAGAACACGATCACGACCGCCTGGCTTGACAGCCTCATCTCGGCTCGTCTGACTGCCGAGAGGCCAGACACGACGCTCGCCATCATCTGCGGTGCCGTCACTAAGGCTCACCTCGCGTCCGAGGCCAATATCGCCGAGTACAAGCGCATTCTCGAGAAGGGTCAGAGCCCCCCCAAGGAGCTCCTCGCCACCGTCGTCCCGCTCGAGTTCGTCCTCGAGGACGTCAAGTACCGCGCGACCGCCTCGCGCTCATCGCCTTCGAGCTGGTCCATCTACGTCAACGGCTCGAACGTCTCGGTCGGCATCCGCCCTCTCGCCGACGGCGGTCTCCTCATCCTCCTCGACGGCCGCTCGTACACCTGCTACGCCAAGGAGGAGGTCGGCGCGCTCCGTCTCTCGATCGACTCGAGGACCGTCCTCGTCGCTCAGGAGAACGACCCGACCCAGCTTCGCTCGCCCTCGCCGGGCAAGCTCGTCCGCTACTTCATCGAGTCTGGCGAGCACATCTCGAAGGGCGAGGCGTATGCCGAGATCGAGGTCATGAAGGTGCGTTTCTTCCATCGCCCTCTCTCTCGTTCGTCTCGCTGACGCTCAACATCGTGCAGATGATCATGCCCCTCATCGCTGCCGAGGACGGTATCGCGCAGTTCATCAAGCAACCGGGAGCGACGCTCGAGGCTGGCGACATCCTCGGTATCCTGTCGCTCGACGACCCGAGCCGCGTCCACCACGCCAAGCCATTCGACGGCCAACTCCCCGCCCTCGGCTTGCCCTCCATCATCGGCAACAAGCCGCACCAGCGCTTCGCCTACCTCAAGGACGTCCTCTCGAACATCCTCATGGGCTACGACAACCAGGCGATCATGCAGTCGAGTATCAAGGAGCTCATCTCGGTCCTCCGGAACCCCGAGCTCCCTTACGGCGAGGCCAACGCCGTCCTCTCGACGCTTTCGGGCCGCATCCCCGCCAAGCTCGAGCAGACTCTCCGCCAGTACATCGACTCGGCCCACGAGTCTGGTGCCGAATTCCCGTCCGCTAAGTGCCGCAAGGCGATCGACACGACCCTCGAGCAGCTCCGCCCCGCCGAGGCGCAGACCGTCCGCAACTTCCTCGTCGCGTTCGACGACATCGTCTACCGCTACCGCTCGGGCCTCAAACACCACGAGTGGTCGACCCTCGCTGGCATTTTCGCCGCGTACACCGAGACGGAGAAGCCGTTCAGCGGCAAGGACAGCGACGTCGTCCTCGAGCTCCGCGATGCCCACCGCGACTCGCTCGACTCGGTCGTCAAGATTGTCCTCTCGCACTACAAGGCCGCCTCAAAGAACTCGCTTGTCCTGGCGCTCCTCGACGTCGTCAAGGACTCCGACTCGGTTTCGCTCATCGAGCAGGTGGTCAGCCCCGCGCTCAAGGACCTCGCCGACCTCGACTCGAAGGCCACGACTAAGGTCGCCCTCAAGGCCCGCGAGGTGCTCATTCACATCCAGCTCCCATCTCTCGACGAACGTCTCGGTCAGCTCGAGCAGATCCTCAAGGCTTCGGTCACGCCCACCGTCTACGGCGAGCCCGGCCATGACCGCACTCCTCGCGGCGAGGTCCTCAAGGACGTCATCGACTCGCGCTTCACCGTCTTCGACGTCCTCCCAAGCTTCTTCCAACATCAGGACCAGTGGGTTTCGCTCGCCGCGCTCGACACCTACGTCCGCCGCGCCTACCGCTCGTATAACCTCCTCAACATCGAGCACATCGAGGCCGATGCCGCCGAGGACGAACCTGCGACAGTCGCCTGGTCATTCCGCATGCGCAAGGCTGCGTCCGAGTCTGAGCCACCCACGCCGACGACCGGCCTCACCTCGCAGCGCACTGCCTCGTACTCGGACTTGACATTCCTCCTCAACAACGCCCAGTCCGAGCCGATCCGCTACGGCGCAATGTTCTCGGTCCGCTCGCTCGATGGCTTCCGCCAGGAGCTCGGTACCGTCCTCCGCCACTTCCCCGATTCGAACAAGGGCAAGCTTCAGCAGCAGCCTGCCGCGTCGTCGAGTCAGGAGCAGTGGAACGTCATCAATGTCGCGCTCACGGTCCCTGCTAGCGCGCAGGTCGACGAGGACGCCCTTCGCGCCGACTTTGCCGCTCGTGTCAACGCGATGAGCGCCGAGATCGACGCTCGCGGCATGCGCCGGCTCACCCTCCTCATCTGCCGCGAGGGCCAGTACCCGTCCTACTACACAGTCCGCAAGCAGGACGGCACCTGGAAGGAGCTCGAAACCATCCGCGACATTGAGCCCGCTCTCGCCTTCCAGCTCGAGCTCGGCCGCCTCTCCAACTTCCACCTCGAGCCGTGCCCCGTCGAGAACCGCCAGGTCCACGTCTACTACGCGACCGCCAAGGGCAACTCCTCGGACTGCCGCTTCTTCGTCCGCGCGCTCGTTCGCCCCGGCCGCCTCCGTGGCAACATGAAGACGGCCGACTACCTCGTCTCCGAGGCCGACCGTCTCGTCACCGACGTTCTCGACTCACTCGAGGTCGCTAGCTCGCAGCGCCGCGCCGCCGACGGCAACCACATCTCGGTGCGTTCCCGCTGACATCGCCTCTTCGTCGTATTTGTTTTAACTCGCTCTCTCGCGCAGCTCAACTTCCTGTACAGCCTCCGTCTCGACTTTGACGAGGTTCAGGCTGCACTCGCCGGCTTCATCGACCGCCACGGCAAGCGCTTCTGGCGTCTCCGCGTCACCGGCGCCGAGATTCGCATCGTGCTCGAGGACGCACAGGGCAACATCCAGCCCATTCGCGCCATCATCGAGAACGTCTCAGGCTTCGTCGTCAAGTACGAGGCGTACCGTGAGGTCACGACCGACAAGGGTCAGGTCATCCTCAAATCGATCGGCCCTCAAGGCGCCCTGCACCTCCAGCCGGTCAACTTCCCGTACCCGACCAAGGAATGGCTCCAGCCGAAGCGCTACAAGGCTCACGTCGTCGGCACGACGTACGTCTACGACTTCCCGGACCTCTTCCGCCAGGCGATCCGCAAGCAGTGGAAGGCCGTTGGCAAGACGGCGCCAGCCGAGCTTCTCGTCGCCAAGGAGCTCGTCCTCGACGAGTTCGGCAAGCCCCAGGAGGTCGCCCGCCCGCCCGGCACGAACAACATCGGCATGGTCGGCTGGATCTACACGATCTTCACGCCGGAGTACCCGTCTGGCCGCCGCGTCGTCGTCATCGCCAACGACATCACGTTCAAGATTGGCTCGTTCGGCCCCGAGGAGGACCGCTACTTCTACGCCGTCACGCAGCTCGCGCGCCAGCTTGGCCTGCCGCGCGTCTACCTCTCGGCCAACTCGGGCGCGCGCCTCGGCATCGCCGAGGAGCTTGTCGACTTGTTCAGCGTCGCGTGGGCAGACAGCTCGCGGCCGGAGAAGGGCTTCAAATACCTCTACCTCACCGCCGAGAAGCTCGGCGAGCTCAAGAACAAGGGCGAGAAGAGCGTCATCACGAAGCGTATCGAGGACGAAGGCGAGACGCGCTACCAGATCACCGACATCATCGGCTTGCAGGAGGGCCTCGGTGTCGAGTCGCTCAAGGGCTCTGGCCTCATTGCCGGTGAGACGTCGCGCGCGTACGACGACATCTTCACGATCACACTCGTCACCGCCCGCTCGGTTGGTATCGGTGCATACCTCGTCCGCCTCGGCCAGCGTGCCGTCCAGGTCGAGGGCCAGCCAATCATCCTCACCGGTGCCGGCGCGCTCAACAAGGTCCTCGGTCGCGAGGTCTATTCATCCAACTTGCAGCTCGGCGGTACGCAGATTATGTACAAGAACGGTGTCTCGCACTTGACGGCCGCCAACGACCTCGAGGGTGTTCTAAGTATCGTCCAGTGGCTCGCCTTCGTCCCCGAGCACCGCGGCGCACCTCTCCCGGTCCTCCCGTCGCCCGTCGACCCGTGGGACCGCTCGATCGACTACACGCCTATCAAGGGCGCGTACGACCCGCGCTGGTTCCTCGCCGGCAAGACGGACGAGGCCGACGGCCGCTGGCTCTCTGGCTTCTTCGACAAGGGCTCGTTCCAGGAGACGCTCTCGGGCTGGGCGCAAACCGTCGTCGTCGGCCGCGCTCGTCTCGGCGGCATTCCCATGGGCGCCATCGCGGTCGAGACCCGCACCATCGAGCGCATCGTTCCCGCCGACCCCGCCAACCCCCTCTCGAACGAGCAGAAGATCATGGAGGCCGGTCAGGTCAGTTACCTCCGCTTTGCCCGAACCCCCACTCTTGTCCGAACCACCAACTCGTCTCAGCATTTCCTCGACTTTGCTTGTCTCCCTCGACAGCTGCTGACATGCTTTCGCCTTGTGGGATGCGCAGGTTTGGTACCCGAACAGCTCGTTCAAGACGGGACAGGCGATCTTCGACTTCAACCGCGAGGGTCTCCCGCTCATCATCTTCGCCAACTGGCGCGGCTTTTCGGGCGGCCAGCAGGACATGTTCGACGAAGTCCTCAAGCGTGGCTCGCTCATTGTCGACGGTCTCTCGGCCTACAAGCAGCCCGTCTTTGTCTACATCGTCCCGAACGGCGAACTTCGCGGTGGTGCTTGGGTCGTCCTCGACCCGTCGATCAACGCCGAAGGCATGATGGAGATGTATGTCGACGAGACTGCTCGCGCCGGTGTCCTCGAGCCCGAGGGCATCGTCGAGATCAAGCTCCGCAAGGACAAGCTCCTCGCCCTCATGGACCGCCTCGATCCGGCCTACCACGCTCTCCGCGTCAAGTCGACCGACGCCTCGCTCTCGCCCACCGACGCCGCGCAGGCCAAGACCGAGCTGGCAGCGCGCGAGAAGCAGCTCATGCCGATCTACCAGCAGGTCGCGCTCCAGTTTGCCGACTCGCACGACAAAGCCGGCCGCATTCTCAGCAAGGGCTGCGCGCGAGAGGCGCTCGAGTGGTCGAACGCCCGTCGCTACTTCTACGCCCGCCTTCGTCGCCGTCTCGCCGAGGAGGCCGCCGTCAAGCGCCTCGGTGAAGCCGACCCGACCCTCTCGCGTGACGAGCGCCTCGCCATCGTCCACGACGCCGTCGGCCAGGGCGTCGACCTCAACAACGACCTCGCCGCCGCCGCTGCGTTCGAGCAGGGCGCCGCCGCCATCACCGAGCGCGTCAAGCTCGCGCGCGCGACGACCGTCGCCTCGACCCTCGCGCAGCTTGCGCAGGACGACAAGGAGGCCTTCGCGGCCTCACTCCAACAGGTCCTCGGCGACAAGCTCACCGCCGCCGACCTCGCCCGCATCCTCGCCTAGACACGGCTCACGCTCTCGCTCTTAGACTCGTCGTTCTCGGTCTCTCTTGGTCTTTCTTGTGTGGTCCTCGTTGCCTCTGTCCTTCTCGCATGTCCATACCCGACCCTCTCCTTCCTCTCTCTCGCGCGCATAGAACGTGCTCCTCGTTTCGGTGCAACACGCTTTCGTTCTTCCTTTGCACGCACGGCGCTCGAGTTTGGGTACCAAACCTCGCGCGCTCGAATTTGGATACCCCTCTACAGGGTCGTTCGAACAAAAAAAAAACTGCGACGGCGAGCGAGAGGATGAAGGAGTGGGAGAGGGAGAAGAGAAGAGAAGAGAAATGAATTCCAGCTACGCCAACTAAGGCAAAGCTACCCAACGAGCGGGTAACCCGCTGGACCACTACTACTCCCGGAGGAGCAGTCTTCTCCCGCGAGGGAGGCGAATTGAACTATGGGTAGTGAAAGAACGGAAAACGAAGGGAGAGCGAGAGGTCTGCTGGATGATGAGTCGCCGGTTGTTGCCGTCCGGCTTGAGGTTGGTCTCCGACGGAGGTTCGACATCCATCTCCTCCCTGACGTCTGTAGGAAGCTCAGCGTGCTCCGAGGCGATGTCGAGACGCGCCTCAACCTCGACGTCGTCCACCGCATCCATTCCTCCGTCCACGCCGTCGACGGTGAGCTCGCCGCCGTCCTCCTCCGCGTCAGCCGGGACCTCGACGCCGTTCGAGACATCGGACGCGCTCGTGGGAGGAGTTGATGCACCTTAGCGCGTCGCTGGCTGTTTGCCGAGAAGCTGGCCCTCGGGCCAGCTGTCCGAGACAATGTCGTCGACAAAGGCGTCTTCAGGCTGGTAGATGAAGTCGTGCTCGAAGCCGCCCATGTCGCCTTCCATCGCACACTCGAGCTCGTTGACGTCTCCAAGCGCCTCCTGCTGCTCAAGGGCATTCCGCTGCGCCTGTTCGTGCAGATAGGACTCGAGCGAGAGCTGCTTGGCCATCACGAGGTCGTCATTCACCTCGCGCGACGTGCGGAAGGCACGCCCGAGTCCTTCGGCGGAGGTATTGACCTGGACGTGGTCGGCGGACTCTCCGTCATGCAGCTAGTAATCTTCGTCGTCCAGCTGGAAGTCGCCTTGCTCAATGCCTTTTTGCTCGTCCTCGTTGTCAGATTCGTCTTCGTCGGACTCGTCGTCCGCAGAATCGCCGTCCGTGGCACCGGACTCTTCGTGGAGGAAGTGATAATTAGGCGGCTCGATGACCTGCTCCCGCCGCTCGACGCCTTCCAGGTTGAAACCGTCGCGCTCACGACCCTCGAGTCGGTTCTGGTCGCGTCGGCTTGGCATCATGTAGAGCGCGCGAAGTTCAGGCGCAAGGAGTCCGGAGGAGCCGAGACTTCGAGGTTGGGCGCGGTCGAGCTGGTTCGAGGGAGCAGTTGCGGGAGGTTCGAGCGAGGAGGGGCCCGGTCGCGCGGAGGGAGGAACTCGGGCTGAAGAGGCGAGCGAAGTCAGCGAGCGACTCGCGAGGCAAATGCCCGAGAGGGTGAAGACGCACTGATTTGAACTGCTCCGAGGCTTCTAGGTAACCAGCGCCGTCTTTGAGCGTTATGCCATCTCGGCATAGCTTGGCGCGGCTGGCGGACCTGCGTGCAGGTTAGCACAAGGAAGTCAGTAATGAAAGCACTCGACCAAGTGTGCCGCTCAGGCTCAGCCAGTCTCGCCGCACAAGCCGAGCTCCTCCACTCTACCGCGTCCGTCGCTCTACCTGCAATCTGGCTGTACCTCCCCAACTTGCTCGGTCCTCTTCTGTCGACTTAGAACGAAAGGAAGAGCGCGAACGCACCTGGAAAGCGCCGAACTCCGCTTCTGAAGTTCGCGCTCCGCCTTGCTCTGCAACCCCCGGAGACGCCGTTGGCGCTCCTCGTCGCTTCAAACGTAGAGGGCCTTGATGATAGGTGCAGGCAGGCGCTGCACGAGTCGCACGAAGCCTAGGATGTCTCCGCGGCCGTCCATCGTCGAGTGGAAGCCTTCTGCGCCAGGGCCGACGTGCTTGTAGCTGAGTGAAGGGGCGGAAGGGAACTCGTAGGGTGGCATCGTCGGGGTAAGACACGGCGCAGCAGGCCGAGAGTCTCGTGGACGATCGAAGCTAGGGAGGAGAGGAGGCGAGGAGGTCGAGGCGCGATGAACCCGAGTGCGGCGTGTCGTTGCAACCCGGCTACTGAGGCGCAGACTGCTTCGCGCGTCCCTGCGGCTGCTCCGGAGGTGGGTTTTGCGACGTGCAGCCGGCGGCGAAAGGAGGGCGAGGAAGAGAGAGCGGAGCGGAACTGCCTCGATGTAGCTCGCGCATTGCTCATTTTGCACGCATCCGTCGTCTCGAAAGGTCTTCCTTCAGCTCTGTAATCAGTCGGAGTAGCCCGCCAGCGGTACATCGTACGAATCCGACGCCTGCGAGGGAGGTGAGTGAGAAGGTCGTGAGCTCCGGTCTCGCGTCAGCCTCGACGAAGAAGGGTGATTGGACGCACGACAGAACAAACAATGGCGCATCCTCCCCTCACGAACCACACATTAGCCGGCAGGCGACCTCGCGAGCTGAGAAGCTTCATCAGCCGCCGGAGGATGGGGGAGCGGAGCGCGCGAGCGGCACGCTTTGATGACCAGGGGACTCGTTCGACGGAAGCCACGCACAGCAGGGAAGCACACTGCAGGCGCGCAAAGCTCGCAAAGCGAGAAGGCAACAAGCAAAGCCGGCGTCGTAAACGACCTCGTCGTCCAGCTCTTCGCACACTGGCACTCGTTCCACGCTCATTTGCTGCGTCTCGTTCTTGCTGAGTGGGGTAGAGGGATTGTCTACGATGCTTATTGTGCTGACGGGGACAGACACTTCGCTCACCGCTCACCTCACCTGTTCTCGCTCCGCCTCCCTCTTGTCTTCAGTTCGCCTCTTCCTACGTGCCGCAACAAGCGCGAGGCGATGCAGAGTCTGGCGGCCTTTGCTGGGTCAGGCGACCGGCGGAATCAGCGGAAGTTTCGTACGAGGTTCGAGCACCCCATCGGGCCCCTTTCGCTCGTTCTGCGAATCACCTCCCGCTTGTCTACGTCTCCCACACCCGCTGGTAGTTCTCTCGACGCTATGGCAGACATCGACAGCACCTTGACGAGCCTCAGCAGCAGCGACAGCGATGGATTGAACTCTGGCTCGGGCACCGACTACAGCCGACCTTGTGCGGGGGGACTCGTCGCAGGAGGACAGCGACTGGCTCCGAGAACTTGGGGTCTCACGCATGCAGGAAGACGAGCTCGAGGATCTCCGCGAGGTTCCAGACGTGTCGGTTGCTGGCGGAGAAGCGATTGGCGACGATGTGCTCGACCGTGTACAGGACTTGGTGGAGGCGACGTTGGCATATAGGCAAGACCCGGAAAATTGGGAGGTACAGATCGAGCGCGAAGGGGGGCTGGAGAAACTGGTCAAGGAGATTATGGAGAAGCCTTGCAAGCCTGGCTTGGAAGACGAGCTGAAGGCGCTCTTCGTGCGTTCCCTCCACCCACTCTATCATCAATGTGTACTGACGGTGCGTCGAGTACCACAGGACGGCGAGACGCACTACATTACGCGTCAAACCGCTGGCAGCGATGAGGAGAACATTGGCGAGAAGCTCATGGAGATCGTCAACGCGGGCGACGGTGGTTTCTACTTCGCAAACTCTGCAGCTGCACGGGTCGTCTTGATCCTTCTCATTCGCACATCGCGGTGACGTCGGAGGCCAGGCGGGCTCACGTTCGTCGAGCATACCCTTCCGTTTCACGAGGCCGGCGGGAAAGCCTTAGTGGCCCCGACGGGCAAGAACATCGCGAGTTTGAGCGGCGGCAACGGCAAGGACAAGGCGAAGGAGGCGAAGGGCAAGGGCGCGACGGCTTCAGGTGCTGGACGCGCCGCGGGGCGAAGGACGGCGGGGCGAAGGACAGCGGGGCGAAGGCTAGCGGGTCGACGAGCGGCGGGAAGCGATCAGGAGTCAAGAAGGACGGCACGCCAGGGCAGAAGACGGGTCGCAAGCAGGTGCTCGACGACCACAGCGCCCCATGCCAGCGTCGTCCGCAAAGAAGAACGACGAGCGGACAACGCCCGGCAGCCCTACCAGTCCGCCTCCGATGCCCACAATCCTGCTCTTCTTCCTCACGTAGCCTTCATACGCTCTCAAGACGCGGCGCAAGATGGTCGAGTGGGCGCCGCTCAACATCACCGTCTGCCAGACTTGCAAGAGGAAGCTTGGCAAGGACCGTCGAAGTCACGTCAAGACAATCGCCGAGGCCAAGCTCGCTGTGAGCGCGGCTGGTGAGCTCCCGAGGGGTCCGAAGTAGATGGAACTCGAGGAAGTTGTAGATAGCTTGCAACATACAGGTCTGTCTCTCGGACACCCATTCTGCACCTCATCATATGGTATTGCTCAGATCCTCGCCACAGCCTACTCCCTCCCCATTGCTAGCGCCCGCAAGACCTCCGTCCCCCTCTCTCTTCGCGCCAGCTTCCTCAATCCCTCCGGTCCCTCGCCCACTATCCGCAGCGCAACGTCGTGAGCTTCAATGACGAGTTCGGCGGTGATCGGGATGCAGTACGTCGCGAGGAGCGAGATGAGGAGGGCGACGCGGGTGATCGAGGCGCGAATTGCGGGCGAGATGTCCTGCACGACATGACAGGCAATGTGAGGAGGATGTCACCTGAACCGAGCGAGTCGCTCACGCACCTCATTCTCACCGCTGTACACACCCTCGCCGCTCTCCTCTCCAAACCCAGCCTCTTCTCCGTCGAGCCGCGTCTCCTTCTTGATCGTCTTACTGATCCAGATGTAGCCGTTCAAGCCGATGATGAGATCGACGCCGAAGGGGAGCGTGTGGAAGTGCGATTTCGAGCGGACCACGAGGGCGGGAGGGACAGTGACGAGCTGGCCATTTTTGAGCTGCGGGGCCGGGCTTTGTCGGCTACGAGCGACCCTAAGCATGGCAACCGCTACGCACCTTGCCGTACTTGAGGGACCGCGTATGCAGACTCATCGCACCGTCGCCAAAGAACGCCTGCACCTCCGCAACCAGTAGGTCACCCTCCTGGAAGAACGTCCGCATCTGCAGCTCGTCCGACTCGAGTTTCCGCCGCTGCGGAGGTGACGCCTGAGATGAGCAGAAGGTGCGACCCTAGGGAGAGAGACGGCGCACCTGCACACCACCAGGCAAGTTAATCGACGAAAGCATCAGGACGGCATTCTGCGAAGCATGGGTCTCGACCTTCCATCGCTTCGGTCCGACCTAATGAGGAGAGTGGCATCGTCAGCTCGAAGGGAGCCGGTTCATGAGCTCGAAAGAAAGACTTACCTCGACTATCCGGCCGACCACCAAGTCTCCCACCTCGCCGCGGTACCTGCGCAGCGGACCTCCGTATCACTATGTCGTCTGTTTCGTACACCAGAGAGAGACGCCACGCACTTCGTTCGCAATGGCCGCACGCTCACAAGCTTGTTGACCCGCTCGAGCGTTCCCGCAACGCTCGCCAGCACCTTGTCGTCCTGGACATAGGTCCCGTGTCCCCTACACAACGTCGCGTTCCTCGTCAACCCTGAAAGAAAGCGGACTGAGTGAACAAAGGAAGACGGACCTCATCCACCGCTGAGCGTCCGCGATAACCTCGCCCGGACCCGTCACTCGGCCGTTTCCACCAGCATGGAGGTCTCCCCGCCTTCCCAGATCGTCCGCGAGCTCGTCCAGGAAGTCGTCCGCCATGGGCTGGTCATCGTGAGCGGGGCGACAAATCGAGGGTCCCGGGTCGAGCGGGAAGGGCGCTGGCTGCGGGGTATGGATGCGGAACATGACGAAGCAAGCTCTGAACAGGAGTACAGCCTCGATCGAGCCCTATCTGGCGATGACAGCGAATTGTTCTCGTCTAACGAGCTCGCCCTTCATCTCTCGCTCGTCACCAACTCCTGCCTCCGCTCAGACTGCTCTGTGGAGCTGCTTGCTCAGCTGAAAGACCGCTGAAGCAACGACCGACACCCCAACGTAACTCGCACATCCAATCGTCGCGCCGCTCTCGCTGTCAACCGCTTCCCCATCTCTTCCGTCCTCTCGCGCGCTACGACCGCTCGAGTGACCCGGCATGTCCGACAATGTCGCACCAAAGGGCCGAGGAAGGGGCCGAGGGCGCCGCGTCGGCGCAACGACGCTTTCGGGGGCGACTATCGACACCAACACTGCCTCGCCCTTTCCTCAACCCGCCGCGGCCGACTCGTCTGCGTCCGCCTCGCGCGCTTCCTCCGTCTCGGCAGTGAGCAGAGCGAGTGGGACACCGGCGCCGTTTGTCGAAGCGACGGAAGATGCGCCAGAGCCGTCGAACACCGCCGCCTCTTCCTCGGCTGGTCCTCAGCGCCGCTCATCCGTCAAGCGCGTCCCGTCCGTCGGCGTTGGCTCGACGCGTGCGCCCTCTGTCGGTCTCGTCCGCACGCCGTCGATTGGGTTGGCTGGAGGACGGGACAGGCCGGTCGGCGGATTGCTTGGCAGCACGAGCGAGTTCAGGAAGGATGCAACGGCTGGTCCGTCGGCGGGGAGGAGCACCAAATTCAAGCCAAACATGAGGAGGAAGGAGCGCGTCGTCGAGGATGACGAAGAGTGCGTCTCTCAGCTATTCTTGCGCATATCTTTCTAAGCTAATCTCCCACCTACGCTGCGCAGCGATGTCAAGATGGTAATAATGCCTTTGCCTTGGTTCTCGAACCGCACGCTGACATCTCTTGTGTGCTCTACAGGAGGACGGCGACAGCAACTGGCGCAACAAGCGTGGTCTTCGCCCACCGCCTCGCGCTCGCCAGGAGCTGCAGATGACAGCGAGTGGTCCGATGGCGCAGGGTCCTGGAGGTCCCCGTGCGTCGAATCTCGACGCCACGCTCGAGGCCGACGTTACTGACGAACCTCCTGCGACGCAGCCAAAACTTGGAGCGCGCGTCCGACTGCTGGAGCTTCCGGTGCAGCCGTCATGGCCGCCTCCCGCGCCGGCACGCTCAACCAGATGCTGGACGACGACGAAGACGCGTCCGACCTCGAAGTCGACGACGACCCTTATGACGAGGGAGGCGGACTGCGGTTCAAGGCGGTCGACTTGAACGATATTGGCGCGGCGGAGAAGAAGGAGGGAGATGTTGGGATGGCGCCGCTGACGTTGCCGAGGGATCCGAAGGTGTTGCGGACCAAGATCAGGCGGTTACAGGAGCGGAAACAGGAGAGGCTCAAGAAGGAGGGTGAGTACGCGTACTTTCCGCCATCTGACGGCTTCCCTCCTTTGGAAGTTAATCAACTGACGGGACGTGACGTTATTCCACAGCCGCCCGCGCCAAGTCGGAAGCTGGCGTCAAGGCAGAGCCGCAAGACGACTCGCTTCCCGGGTCTGGCACCTCAACTCCTGCGACGGCCGCCACTCCCGCGCCGCTTGAATCGAAAGAAGGGTCTCTCGCCTTGCTGAGCGTCGACGAGGAGAAGGAGGCGAAGGATTTGAAGGACCTCGAGGAAGAGGAGAAGAAGGAGATCATTCTGAGCGAGGCCTTCGACTTGGCTGTGCGTCGCGCCACCTCACTATCGATTCGATGTCGCTGATGGGCTCGCGTGTACGCAGCCCGAGACGCGCGGCGAGCTATACATGTTCCAGTTCCCGCGCAAGTTCCCCGAATTCGTCCCATCCTCCTCCGTGCTCAAATCCGAGTCCGACCCCTCCGGCGCCCTCTCTTCCCTCTCGATCAAGCCCGACCCTGACGCACCTGCCCCGCGTAAAGTCGCACCGCCGCCCTGGGGACGCTTCGGGACGAGGACGGAGAAGGCGGCGAGATGGGGTGAGCATGAGGGAAGGATCGGGGAATTGTGTGTGCATAGGAGCGGGAAGGTGACACTAAGGTTGGAGGGTGATTTGCGGTACGAGGTGCGTGCAGGAGCGTCGCCCACCGTGCGCTGAGCTCGAGCTGACAGCTGCCTCCGCCGGCGCCACCCTCCAGGTCCTCCCTGCCGCACAGCCGTCTTTCCTCCAAGAGATCGCCGTCCTCGACCACCCCCCCAAGACCGCGTCGACTAACGGCACCTGCAAGCCGTCCAAAACCCGCCATCGCTCCTCCTCCGCCTCCTCGTCGTCGTCCAGCTCCTCCTCTTCCACCTCTCCCACCTCCTCAAAACCCAAATACAAATCCTCCGCGGCAATTCCAGCAGACTCGCTTGTCATCCTCGGTCAGACGAGCAAGAAGTTTATAGTTGTGCCGCAGATTGAGGACTTGTTGGAGAAGGTGGGCGAGCAGGAGAAGAGGGAGAGGGAGGAGGAGAGGAGGATCAGGATTGAGAAGGCTAAGAGGGAGGGAGGCGTCAAGCGCGAGGGGAAGCGGTAAGCTTTGTTGGGATGAGTCGGATCGAATGAGGAGGAGAGCCGTCGCGAGCGATGGCGGTCATGCGCTTACAAGGCCTCGGTACGCAAATACATCGAAAAGTTCAGCCTTTGAGGGACTTTCTCGAGACCACGAAAAGGCGGCGAGACGGATACAAGGAAAGCGGTGTTCGTACATTCACAGCACATCACGATTATGCACACCCGTTTCTCCCTGCGCCCGTCCCATCGCGCCGCTCGCCGCGTCTACAGGTAGTAAGGCGCCCTTCCTGCGTCGACGCCGTATTCCTTGAGCGCTGCCGAAAGGTCTTCCATCGTGAGGACGGTGCGTTGTCGGCCCTGCGAGAGAGCGCGGTCAGCCGCATCTCCTCGAAGATTGCGCTCCTGCTCGCACTGCGTCGCTTGCAGCAGCGCGACGAAAAAGAGCGCCTCTCGGCAATTGCGAAAGCGCACCTTGGCCTTCGGCTGTCCCGCCGCACCTCCCCCTCCTGGCGCGCCCGTCGCGCCCGGCGCAACCGCCGCACTCGTACCCGTGACGTTCGCGCGCCCGGACGGACCGGCGGCTGTTCGCGCGCGGGCGTATTGAAAGGCGTCGGCGGAGATGGAGGAGATGAAGCGCTGGGCTGAGAGGGCAAGAAGACGTTTTCTGCGTGCAGGGAGAAGGAAGACGGATCAGTGAGGACGAAAGGAAACGCCAGGGATGGGGGGAACGACGGACACTCGGACGTCGTTCGTGTCGAAGCCTGCTCGTTGCAGGTAGTAGTCGGTCACCTCGTCGGGAATCTGTGCGACCAGAGAGGTCAGCGCTTCGCCACGTTTCACGAGAGCAGCTTGACTAAGAGCAGCCAGAACCTGCTCGCGAGCAAGCGGACGGAGACGAACGGACGCACCACAGGCTTGTAGTCATCCATCATCTCGAGCAGCTGCGCCAATTCGAGGTCCTTCCTCTCCTGCTCCAACTCCCTCCTCGACTTCTGAACCTCTCCCGCTTCTCCCGCACCCGCGCCCGCCTCATCCAGCATCATCTGCGCGTCGAGTGTGTTCTGGTCGACTCCGCTCGAGGACGCTCCTGTTGATGCCGAGGCCTGTCCACGCGTGTTGTGCGTGCGTTGAGGCTGTTGCGAGGACTCGGCGCGCGCGTGCGAGCGGAGGAAGAGGTCGTTTGGGTTCATGGCGACCGGGGCTGGAGGGGGAGGGGTTGGTGGCACGCGGCTACGATGTGGCGGGTTTGATCGAGCTCTGCGATGATCACAGCTGCATTCGCGAGCAGTCAGGCAGCAGAACAGGCCGGCAGGCGGGGGAGTGCGGATCGGGTGAATCCGAGGAGGAGGATCGGGTCGACGGCTCCTCGCAGACAAGCACGAATTGGACTGCTCTGTCCTGTCAAT
Organism: Rhodotorula sp. ZM1; assembly: GCA_009806315.1. NCBI lineage: Eukaryota > Fungi > Basidiomycota > Microbotryomycetes > Sporidiobolales > Sporidiobolaceae > Rhodotorula > Rhodotorula sp. ZM1. Next base: position 82,590 of record QYSD01000055.1, on the reverse strand, counting down.
GCCTTGATCGACCGTCTCGAGTGCCCAGAATTCTCCCGTGTGCGTATTTATGGCGAGTTGCGGTGGACTTGGTCGTCGCGCTCAACAGCTCTCGCCGGTGTCCTTAGCTCTGCTCACCCCGACGCTCACCCGACAACCAGCCAGTCAGTCTAACATTCTATCGCACTCTCTGCTATGGCTACGGATTACCCAGCATCCACCGAACGAGCGCGCCGCTGAGGGAGGACGAGCGGGGCCTTGTGAGGACCGAAAACTCGATTCGCTCTCTTCGCGCGCTCTACACGGATCTCGCAGGGTTGGGACACGGTGCACGCTGCTTCTGGGGTGTCGAAGGTTCAGCAGCAGGAAGGACGAGCGGCGGGGATCCGAGAGAAGATGCTGGCGACCCAGAGCTCGGCCCGCTCTCCTCGCTCCTTTCGCAGCGGCTTGAGGAGGGCTTGGGCGGGTTCCAGGGAGTCGTCGAGGTGTCGTGGCAGGTACAGGGGTTATGTGCCGGTCGCGGGTGTCGGGCGTTGCTCGGAACTTGGAGAACATCCCACCGCCGCTCGGGGGACTTGAGATAGATGTCACTCGGTCCTGTAGGGCTCTCGGGGCTGATGGACGACCAGGAGAAGGGCAGTCGAACCGCAAGAACGCCCGTCGCTGACCCGCTCGTGATTCTCGACCGCAGTGGCCCCCGCTGCTCAGAAGAAGACCAAGAAGTCGGCCGACAACATCAACGCGCGTCTTGCGCTCGTCATCAAGTCGGGCAAGTACTCGCTTGGGTACAAGTCGACTCTCAAGGCGATGCGTTCGGGCAAGGGTGCGTTCCCGCTGCTCGTCCTTTCCGTCTTTCCCCGGGGCTGACCTCGCTTTGGCTCCGTGTGCGCAGCCAAGCTTGTTCTCATCTCGGGCAACACTCCTCCCCTCCGTCGCTCGGAGTTGGAGTACTACGCCATGCTCAGCAAGACGCCCGTCCACCTCTACCAGGGTTCCAACGTCGCCCTCGGTACCGCCGCCGGCAAGCTCTTCCGCGTCGGTGTCATGTCGGTCGAGGATGCTGGCGACTCGGACTTGCTCTCCATCACCGCCTGAGCAGCGGAGGATGAGCGGATTCGACGGTGGGTGAACGCAACGCGGTGGATGAATGGACTGATAGCGTAAATCCTTGACATCCATTCATTCCTCGAACTACCTGAGAAGAGGCTTGCCCTCGGAGGTGCTCGAGTTCCAACAGCTCCCGGTGCCAGAGCTGTTCACCGTTCTCTTCGACACGACCGCTCAGGACTTGCCCTCCGGCAAGCAAGGGCAGGTGTCCCCATCTTCCACCGCTCGCATGCTCTACGCCCTACGACGGTATATGTCACTCAGTTCCTGCTGCCCTTCGCTTTACCGCGAGGCGCACCCGTCTCCACTATCGCGGCCCTCTGCCGACTCGTGGCGCCTCTGCCTCAAAAGAAACTGCCGTTCTTCCTCCTGCTCCAGATCGCTTCTATTCTTCCTCTGGCTTGTCGGCGGCAGACGTGCTGAATGTGATGGATTGTCCGCAGACGAGGCTGGGAGACGAGGACTTGCCGAGGAACGCAGGAGGAGGGAGGGTGGAGCCTTGCATCGGTCTGCGTTGTTGTTGGTCGTCACTCGCGACAAGGGGGCTGCGATGGCCTCACCAGCTGAGCCAGGGACTGTGAAGAGAGGAGCAGGAGAACCCCGATCGAAGGCGAAGTGGTTTTCCCGCTTCCCAGTCCTGCCGTCTCGTGCCCTGCTCCTCCTCATCTGTACTGTCGTCCTCTCGACCTGCACTAGGTCCAACAGCGGTATTCAGCTGCGACTGCAACCCCGCTCTGCCTGTGGGACGGCCCAACGAACTGGCGCCTCCCTCGCACTTTGCCCTCGTGTTTTTTTTTTTTTTTTCTTTTTTGCACAGGTCACACGCTCTCGAGGCTGGTGTGGGTTGCCAACTGCGATGGCGTCAGGGTCGTGCGGGTCGCGATGACTGCTGTGAGGGAAAAGGGGAGTGCGAAGGAAAGTGGGCCGGACGGCGAACACTTGAGCGCGACTGGGCCTGTACGAGTGGGTTCTCTGGAAGCGAGTGCAAGGGATGGTGAGAGAATCGGTGTTCTCCCGTGCAAGCTGGTTTGCCAACTCCCGTCGAGCAGCCATCTTGAAGACCAGGCGAGACGAGGGCTGAGGCGCTGCCAGTGACGGAACGAGAGACGAGTCGAACTGTCGTTCTCACCGACTTGTCCCGTGCGGAACAGGCTGCCTCTCTTTGCGCTGGAAACGATCAGCGCTGTCCTACTGCCAATCTCTTGCACCCTCGCTTCGCGCTTGCGAAGGTCACACGCTCACTCATCGGCAACAGGCAGAACGCCTTTCCTCCGTCCCGCCGTCGCCCCTCCTCCCCCTCTCTCCCCATTCACCCGTCTACCCGCGAACCCCGTGCGATTGATCGAAGCGCACCCATGGCCACGCAGGTGTGCGACCGCGCGCTCTCCTCCAAGTCTCCCGCATCCTGATCAACTTCGGGCGCCCCACCTCACTACTGCCCCCTTCTACCTCGTCATTCAGCAGCCACGCCCGCCCGCAGAGACCCCGTCGACGACCACCGTAGTGCATCTCGACGCCCCGGTCAAGCACTTTCCGCCGCCGCGATGGGTCGCAGACGCCCGCAAACTCGCCCAGTGCTCGTGCGTGACAGACGAAACCAAGGGCGGCCACCCGTGCGAGTACGTGCCAGCCTGTTACTGCCTCCCCGAGTCTGACGCTTGCTGCTGACGAGCGCCGACGCCCGACGGGCAGCGACGATTGTCTCCTGCACCCAAAAGACCAGACCGCGGCACCTTCGACCTCTCCCTCCGCGCACGTTCGCGAAGACATCGACTGGCAGGCGGACTTGGCGGGGACAGAAGCATGCGGGAAGGGTTGGTTGCCTTGAGTCGGGAAGTAGTACTGGATTCCTCCTGCGATCTGAGGGTCTTTCCTCGCACTCCACCGAGCTCTCGCACCTCACAGCGTCTCAAACAGACGACGGACCGAGAGTAAGAGCGTAAGCGTTGTCAGGATTGCCGACTTCGTTTTGTGAGGGTTATGTGCTGAAGAGAGGCAGGGAGAGACTCGTGACTGAGCGGTCTAGTCTACGGATGGTCGTCAGGGTGTGTGCAGCATCGTCAGAGTGTCGAACGATAGACACGATAGTCGAGAGAGACGGCAGGAGAACTAGGGACTTGAGGGAACGAAGGTATATGCTTGGGAATGGGGGGATGAATGGGTATCGTGAATGAGGGGGTTGACCCACAACGAGGAAAGTATGCGTGCTGCGAAGGCAGAGGAGGACTTATGCACAGTCAACACATGATGCTGGAGAAAGCGAGGCGATGCGAAAGATGCTGGCGGGGTGGGTCGAAGGGAAGGAGATTATGCGCAGTAGGAAGGGATCGACGGCGACGAGGCGACCGACGACGATGGTGGCGGAGGGTGCGCGTCGTGGTACGAGTGGTAGTGCGAGGGGTACGAGGCGACGTGCTGGTGGTTCACCTCCCAGCTCGCATGCTCGAGAGGCATGCGGTGCGAGGGCGGGATCGCCTGAAGCTGGCCAACGACGATGCCCGACGGCTTGCCCGAGCGAGGGACGAGGACGTTCTCCTTGCCCGTGCCGGCGCCCATGCGGACCGAGTGAGCGGCGACGGCGGCGTGGTGAGCGGCTGCCGAGGCGGCGTCGCTCGCTGCCGACGTGAACGGGTCGAACGGCGAAGATGGCTCGTGCGGGGTATGAGGCGAGAGTGGCTCATCGTCGTCGTCATCATCGTTGAGACAGTCGTGCTCGATCTCGTCGTCATCGTCCTCGTCCGACGTGAACGCCGTGTCCTCGGACCGCTGCGAGTTGGGCGTCAACGCGCCGTAATCGACGACGGACGATGCTGACGACGACGTCGACGCGGCGGATGCGGCCGAAAAGGTGCGAGCAAGCGGGCGACTGGGCGTGACGGGCGTCGCCGCAGCCTGCTGGTGCGGGAAGGCCATGCGGCGACCGCAGAGGTACCACTCGCGGGCAAAGATCGACGCGCGCGAGTAGCACGAGAACGAGTACTGCGACGAGCAAAGGTCAGCGCGTGGTCACCAGCGTGGGCGTCGGAGAGTAGACGAACCTTCTTGAGGACGACGGGAGAGACGTCTTCGAGGTGCTCGCCGAGAAGCTCGTCGAGCATGAGCATGATGCGGATGACGGGCTCACTCTCATCCTGAGGCTGCAGGACGCGAGCAGGTCAGCGAGAGTGCGAGCGGGAGGGAAGGGGCAAACGAAACGAACGCGTCGAGGCTTGCCGAGCATGTAGCGCGCGAGGAGCAGCGCGGCCATGGCGACGTCGCACGGGTAAAAGAGGATGAACTCGCGGTGGAAAAGCGTCAGCTCCATGAGGAAGCGCGCGACGTGCTGGGTGCGGGCGTCCTCGAGCTGGCCGGTTACACACGCGAGGCGGAGCCACGCCTCGGCGGTAGGGTGGCCTATGACCCACTGGATCGTCGACAGGACGTGTCCCTCCATTTGGACGAACGCCTTCTCGTCGTACGCGTTGCAGCACATGTCGATGAGCTCGCGCAAGGTCGGGACACGGTCCTTCGCGTCCTCGAACTTGGCGGCGATCCACAGCGCGGCGCACCCCACGAGCTGGTAGTGCTTCTTGAAGACGATGCGCTTCGAGACGTAGCGGTCGACGATGTTGAGCGCGAGGTAGAGCGTCTCGGGACGGAGTCGATGCTGGAGGTGAATCTCGACGAGGAAGTCGACCAGGTACGCGCGCATGTACCACTCGAGCTCGGGTTGCTGGTCAATCATCTCGGCGTTGGCCATCGTCTTGCTCTGTACGGGGCGAAGCAGAGTGCATGCGCGAGCCAGAGATCAGCTCAAAGAGTTCGAGGCGCGTCCCATCTTCGGGTGATGGGGGACCCTCGTCCGGAGGCGCGGAAAGAGGCGCACCTGCATCTCGTACATGTATGCACGAACGTCCTCACGGTAGTCACGCTCGAGGAGCGGGAGGAGCTGCTTCTGCGCGTCCGAAAGCTGCGCGTGCCGCTGCATCTCGACCGAAGTGGGGGACGTCCGTTTTGACGGCGGTGACGGCCCTCGCTGGCCGGCGATGCCCGGCGACCGTTTCCGAGGGTAGACTGTGGCCCTGGCGGCAGGAAGAGAGGCGGCTGTCGGCACCTTCATCGTCGCGAGAGAGGCTCGGGTCGAGGTCGAGGAATGCGGGGTAACGGCGAAAGGGAGGAGGTAAAACGACGGAGCGCGACAGTTTTGCTGTGGACAAAGGGGAGGAAGTCGTGCTGGGAGAGACGGAGCTGCTGGTGCAGAGGCGGCGGCGCAGGTCGACGCGAGGGCGTCGGGGCGGTCGCGTGAGAAAGAATGTGTAGTTGTGAGGGTGTGACCGGCAACAAAGGTGGAGAGGCGTGATAGAGAACCCAGGCGAGACGAATGCAGAACAGATGGTACGAAGAGCAAGAGGCAATAGCGAGAAGAGGTGAGGAGCGAGAGAGGTGAAGGGAGCACGGCAGGTGAGGAGAGGGGATCAGCGTTGAGCGCGCCGGCTGAGAGCCATGAGAGGTGACGCTTCGAGACGTACCTTAGAGGCGCGCGCGATACTGTTTGCCTGTGCCTCGCGCGTTCAAGGGGAAAGCGGGGGCCGGAAGGACGATCGGCTCGAGGAAATTCGAGTGTGAAGGAACGCGCGTGTGTCGGCGAGGAGGTGCCGTGCTGAGACGCGAAGAACTCGTCGGATGGAGGGTCTGGCGTTCCGCAGAGGGGTTCTCTCGAGCTGCTGCGTTGGCCGAGAGCGTGCAGGAGACGCGCGAGGGGCAAGAAGAGGGTGATGGGCCTCGGCACGCCAGGGGAGGGTTAGGAAAGAGACTGTCGAAGTTTGCTGTCGCCTGCTGCTTCACAGTGGGAGTGCGCGACCGGTCAGCACCGATGCTTTGACGTTCTTCACGTCCTGCAGCAATAAGCAGGCGTGGCTCGGCTCAGACTGATCGAGCAAGTCGACCTCCTCGCGACGAGATCGAGTTCGCGCGCCGCGACGTCTCCCCCGCTCCGTCGGCTTTTCTCCGGACGGGTTTTCCGGGCCAATAATGCGTGCCAATCCAACGCCTGCTCGCTAGAGAAGTCTAGCCTGCCCGCTCGCAAGGAGAGCCCGGCCTCATGCGAACATGCCGCCGTCTCGCCCTCGACGCACAGCTTCGCGATATGCGGACGTGCCCGGCTCACCTTTTCCTCGTTGCGAGGCTTCAGACCGAAGTTCCTCGCTCGGAATAGGCCCTTTGTCGGTTCGGGCGAATACTGCCAGTCGCGGGGCGCGGTGGGAAGAAGCGAAGACTGCGAGGTCGAGGAAGGGCGGGTCGCCGGAAAGGGTCGTAGTCGCGCGAAGAATCGAGTGCGGGCGGGTCTCAGAGGCTGCATACATGATTCCGAGCACAGGAGCGATCTTGTCAGTCTCGTGCGATGCGATCTGCCGGCAGGGGCGAGCGACTGACTGCGGGGTTTCGCTGGGTCGTGAGGATGGTCGTCGATGTTGCTGTGGCCCTTCACATCAGTCTCGAAGTGGACGCGAGGCGTTCTGCCGGGCGTGCGCACCTTTCTACGCAAGGGATGAAGTGGCTCGAGGAGAAGAGGCGGGAGGTCGTCGCGAGTGTGGAAGCGCGTGAAGCGTATCGTGAACAGGAGTGAGCAGGTCGTGAAGGGGATCGTGAACAGCTCGTGAGCAAGGCCTGAGAGTGTGACGGACGAAGAGAAGAGGAGAGCGACTCGCCAGGAAGAGCTCGACGAGAACGACCTCCTCTTTCGCTCGATGCCATCTCCTGGCGATGCGCGGCGTGTGCGCCAGAGATTTTCACGGACATCTATCCAGTCACTCGGGCAAGGGGCGTTGCGGCCGTCGCTCTCGCGCATGACGGCCGCTTCCCTTCTCTCCAGCCAACGTCTCGTTTCCCTCATACTGCCTGGCTTTACGAACAGCACTGATGGCACAGGCCTGCGAGGACATCGTTTCTCCAGGCTGACCTGAGCCCTCGTCACGATCATCGTCAAGAACGATGGGAGAATAGGAGTCTGAGAAGGTTGCTTCGAGGCGTCCCTCGCCGTCAAACCGTCCCATGCGTCGTTTGGCGGCAAGCTTGTACGAGTATAGGAAGTAGAGAGCACTGAAGACATTGGCCGCGACCCTTGCGAAGCCTGATAAGTCGAGGAGAGCGTTTGAGCAGACGCAGGCGGTCCGCGGACATGCCGAAGTGCCACGAGCAGTCGGCGTCGACTTCCTGGCCGGCGAACCAAGCCGCAGCACACGTCTCCGTATCCACCATACATCTCGCCACCCACATCGAGCCAAGCCAGCAGCGGTCAGGCTGTATGCCGACGCGGCGCGGAGGTGGCGGAGGCGAGGTGACCGAGAAATGGGAAAAAAGTCTTCTATTGCGAAGTGGGTTGCTGGTGAATACATGCCGAGGTGGTCGGTTGTGCTGCGTAAGGCGAGAAAGAATGATGGTGCGAAGGAGGAGGAAAAAGTCGAAACCCAAGCCGTTGGCTGGCCTGCGCGACACGTTCACTAGTGTTCGCGGAGAACGGCGCCCTCATCGTCAACGTCGAGCGCGAGCCACTCGACCTCGATGCCGTCTTGCGCCCAGATGTCCTTGATCGCCTCGCCGACAGCCTCCATTCGGGGCGTCGCCTTGCCGTCCGCAGGCTTCGCCGCGCCCTCGTTCGAGACGAGCGCGAGAATGGTCGGGCCTGCGCCGGAGAGGCAGATGCCGAGGAGACCAGGATGCGTCGAGGGAGTCATCGTGTTGACGATCTTGCTCAGACCGGGAATCTGCGCGAGGTGGGAGGCAAAGTGTGAGTCCGACGTCGACGAGCGTCCTTCGCGAAGACTCGACAGCAGATGAGTGCGACTCACGAGACCTTCGCGCTGCGGCTGGTGCACTTTGTCGCGCATCGCCTCCCAGATGACATTCGGGTCGAGCGGAGAGGTCGACAACGACGCCGTCAGTACCGCCAGTCGTTGCAGGTTGAAGACCTGGGGATATAGGCGTGAATCGTCTCATCTCGTCTCGGTCAGTATTTCGATTGAAAGGGAACGCGAACGCACAACGTCCTGTCGAGGGTAGCTGTCCGGCAGCGCACCCCTGGCCTTGGCCGTCTCGACCTCGAACTTGGGCACGACGACGACAACTCCGATATCCTTGGAGAAGCCGTATCGCACGTGGCGGCCGACGTTGACGGGCGGCTGAGGCGGGAGCTCATCTCCAGGTTGAGGTGGACCGGCGTTGGGAGGGTAGGCGGGCAAGACTTCGGCGAGCGGGATCGACGAAGGCGCAAGTTCTGAAGGTTCGAGCATGCGAAGGAAGGACCCTGTGAACCCACCGCAGAGAGCGGCGGTAACGTTGTCCGGATGCCGCTCGACCATGAGAGCGTAATCCTTGACGCGCTCCTGCGGGAGCTTCAAATCTCCGAGCGCGTCACCGAGGAGGACACCAGCGACAACTGCTGCTGCCGAGGAGCCCATGCCGCGACCGAACGGAACCTGGTTGTCGACCACGATGTTGACGACCGCCGCAGGGAAGGTCAGGCGGTGCGAGAGGAGGACGTAGAGAGCGACGCGGGTGATCAGATTCTTGTAAGGGTCGGTAGGCGCATCCTTCGCCCCTTCGCCGGTGTAGGACAGGACGACCTTGCGCTCCGCTTCGGGACAGGGCGAGAGCGAGACTTCGAGGGTGAGGTAGCGGGTGAGGGCGAGGCCGAGGACGTCAAAGCCGGGGCCAATGTTGGCTGACGACGCAGGGACTCGGATAGTCCACTGTGCGGGAGACGGGGCTCGATCAGCTCGCTTCAAAGGAGGGCACATTGGCAGAACGCACCTTGCGCTCACCAGCGGCAGGGGCAGCCGAGAACATGGCTGGGCGAGTTGGATCGCGAAAAAGGGTGCTGTGAATGCTCTGATCAACGTCAAGTCTTGAGCACCAAGGGGGGATCTTACAAAGAGAGGATCTGCGCTGGCAAAGATATCGAGCGGGAAGCAAGCGGTTAGCAACTGTCTCCCTCCTTTGAGCGGCGGACCAGCCAAGTCGTGCCGATTCCTCATTGTGTAGCAGCGCATCGAGCAGTATTCCGTCCCCGTCCTTTCCTGCCCGTCCTCGACCCGAGTCAACCAACAGCTGTGCGCAATGTCCGCCGATAACCCGCTTGTCCAACTTGCGCCGGTGCCTTGCGGTTCTTGAAAGTTTGCTCGGATCGCCTGGCAACTCACGCAAGCCTGCTAGCCGAGTTGAACGGCTGGACGAGGGGGGGAAAGGAAGCTGGCAGGAAGGGCGATGAAGCTGTTGCCGGATTGGACACAGTCAGTGAGAGTTACGGACGGTCCTTTGACCCTTCCTAGTCTTCCGCGAGTCCTCACCCGCTGTACGTGCGCTGCGGACGGGAACAACCCGAAGAGTTCCTTCGACTCCTTGAACTCCCCCGATACGCTCGCAGTGCGGCTAGACGACGGTGCATTGGCTTGATACGATGCCCTGGACTGTTTGAAGCTACCCAGATCCTCGCCGGCGCCCTCCCACACGCTCGTTCGCAAGCTACCCAGATCCTCGCCGGCGCCCTCCCACACGCTCTCCATCGAACCTCTTCACACGACAGCCAGCTTAAAGACTAGGCCGGATGCCGCCCACGAAGCCCCAGCTGTCCCGGCGGGCCGACGATAACATCCAAATCCCCTCTCTCTCCGCCATCTTTCGCCTTGACAGGCAGGCTCCCGTCATCTTTCAATTGCCCCCCGCACCAGCTTACAATGCCTATGACAGTGGTCGGAAGCGAATCCCGGAGGGCATCGTCAAAGGTGGTCGAGTTAAGCAAGGAGTATCCTCAGTAATAAACTAATAAACGTCGATGTGGATAGACTGTCGGACAGGCTGCGACTTCGAGCGAGTCCGCCCGTTCTCGCGTTCTCGGGTCCTCTCCAGCTGCTCTACTTTACATAGAGCGCTCAAAAGCTTCCGCGTTACTCGTCCGCCCCTGTCCTTACTCTGGTGTTCAAAGTCCTCGGTCGGATTAGTCTTCCTCACGCCATTCACTACTTCTCCTTCGCTGGACTTGTTGCTACTCACAGTGAGTCGCCAGGTTAGCCACCCAGACTCCCTGTCCGTCGCACAGTGTCTGTCCCCCGTCTCGCTCCTTCCCACTCCTCATCGCTGCACTCCGTCATGGCGAGCGTCGACCCCCGCGTCGCATCGCCAGCAGGCGCTCCGTCGCTGCCGAACCCGAGTCCGACAGACATGGCCCGCCTAACACAGGCGACCATCCAGCGCGCGCTCTCGCAGGAGCTCTCGCCCGAGGACAGGATGATCGCACGTCGTGCCGAGGACACGCTCATGTTGCACGCCCGGCGAGGGTTCTGGGCTGGGACTCTGGCGGGATCACTACTCGCTCTCCGCTCGCGATGGACCGCAGGACGCAGCGGGTTGAGGGCCGGACGTCTCCCGAGGCTGTTCTTCCCAACTTCAGAGTCTGGCGCAGGCAGTTTCAGGCAGCAAATGGAGGCTGCAAAGAAGGCAGCTGAGGAGCAGGGTCAGCAGGCGGCAGGAGATGCGGCGGCAAAGTCTGCTGGAAGGGGAAAGGCCATCATGCTCGGGAAGGCGATTGGCTACGGCATTGCTGGATCCGTCTTCGGGTGTGTTGCTAGCTCATTCTGCGGATGTCACCGACGCTGACAACTTCGTGACAGCACCCAGATCGGCGTCTGGTCGGGCAAGCGAGGAGCAAACCAGATCCTCGAGCAGTCGGGTCGTAAAGAGGCGATCGAGTCGGCCACGCAGAGAGCCATGGAGCGGGCGGCGCACGAGATCTCGCAGATGACGGGAAGGAAGGTCGAAGTTGCGACAAGCGTGAGCGGCGGTACGATGGCGAGGCAGGACGGAGTGCGAGATGGAGCGCGAGACGGAGTTGGACGGGATGACAGCGGTGGCGGCGTCGACTACAGTGAGCCGGAGCGTGAGTTGAGTCGCGAGACGATGAACGAGGGCGTCGGTTACTCGGACCGAGGTGCGTATCTCGCCATGTCGTCTCGAGCTACTCTCGCTGATACTACTCTGTCACAGCCCCTCCGCAAGACCAGCTTCCGGCAAACCTCTCTGACCCCATTACCTCCGCCGTAACGTCGCGCTATCCCTCGCCCAACCAGCAGTCTTCCCGCTGGGACGAGCTTCGCCGTTCTCGCGCCGCCCCGCCATCCAAGTGGGACACCCTGCGTGAAGCCAACAGCCGTGCAAACATGCCGTCTCCGAACGTGCAGAGTGCCGAAGAGGGATACGACAAGAACGAGCGAGACTTGATGAGCGCCCGCGACAACCAGGCTGAGCGCGAGAGGCGGAGGAGGGAGTTTGACGCCTTGTTCGAGAAGGAGGCAAAGGGTGGAGACGACTCGCTGGAGGAGAAAGGCTTCCGATGAGCCGAGTAGACCTGTGCGCAAATACAACGGATGCCTATGAAGCGCTGGAGAGAGTATGGAGTTCCGAGCGTGGCAGAGATGTTCGGAATCAAGCGCACTTCCTCCGAATGCAACCTCAATGTTTCGTCCTCCTACCGCTTAAGGTCCGTCGACCTGTACTCCAGCTTCGAACGCTTCTCCGCCGCGAGCTTGACCTGGCGACGCTCGCTCGGTGCCCAGTCTCCGCCGCGACCGCTCAGCTCGAGCCTGCGAAAGGAGAGTATCAGCGAGAAGCGCATAAGTAACGAAACGAGCCGGACTCACCTGCGCAAGGTCGGCCATGTGCCCTCCTCCAGAGCTTTGAGGAGACTTTCGACGACCGGCGCCCGCTCCCCGTCGTCCGGGACGGACAAGGCGAGGTGTCGAAGCGGCAAGGTCCGCAGGACGTCGAAGAGACCGGCGCTGTACCTCCTTCCATACAACTCGAGATGTTCGAGATTCGGGCAATGTTGGAGGAGCTCGGCGAAGAAGAAGTGCTCGGGGCGAGGAGTGTGGATGGCGAACAGCTGGTTGAAGTTGGCCAGTCCGCCGGGACCTCCTGGTGGCGCGGGCGGCGGTCCTCCCTGCGGTTGAGGCGCCGCTGCTCCCGCTCCTCCACCGAAACCTGCTGGTACCCTGCTCGCCTGCGCAGCCGCAGCTGCCGCTTGGTGGCCTCGCACGGGGGGTTGAGGGCCTCCGCCCCGGGCCAGCGGCCTGCTTCGCCGTGCGAGCCCGCCGCGCAGTCCTGCATTCCATTGCCTTGCGCCTGCACCGGCTCCTTGCGGAACGGCCGCCACGGGCCCTGCGGCCGCGCCAGCTGGACCGGGTTGATGAACGGCGGCGCCTGGGAGAGGCAGCGGGAGAAGGGCTGCGAAGGCGCCGGCCCCTACGCCTGCGCCACCCGCGCCAAACAGCGGACCGAGGAAGGAGAGCGTGCCGTTGTCGTCGGCGCTTGGGAGGGCGAGGTGGAGCTCAAAGAGGTCAGGTCCGATGACGCTGAAGAGGTGCAGGAGCTCGTCGATCTCAGCTTGCTCGTTCGGGCCAGTATTGGCATCGGTGTTCTCCGGGTCGAAGGTGAATGCGAGAGAGCGCAGATGCGGCCGAGGGCCCTCGTCGTCGTCGTCGACTTGACGCTCTCCGGCAGGGCGTGGAACGCCGAGGAGCGCGCCGAGGATAGCTGGCGGGACAGCGACTCCGGGCATCCAAAGACGTCGGATGGAGGCGGACGCAGGCCTCGTCTCGGGGTTGACCATGTGATTGACGAGACCGCAGATGTCGAGCGAGGTGAGGCTCGGGATCTGGGTGACGAACTTAACGATGTCGTCGACGCTGCAAGGTGCGCCATAAGTTAGGCGGCGGAGATGAGGGAGGGCGATGATCGTGTCGGGCACGCTCACACCGCCCGTAGTCTCGTCGAACGAGTACCCTCGCCTCGAGAGGTAGAAGCGGAGTGATTCGGTAAAGTCGGGGTATCCGCTGTTCTCGATGAGGCTGATAGTCGTGACATTGGTGCCGAGACGGATCACGTCGGGGAGAGAGAAGGCGGCATCGGTGCCCGAGCGGTTGCCGAGCTGGTCGAGGTCGCGGAGGAAGAACACCATGTGATGCAGGTCTTCTACGTATTGTGGCGTCCTGGTCATGCGCGCAACGATGCGAGGCAAGTCCTCGACGGCGGTGACGGCGAGTTCCGCTTTGCAAAGCGCCTCGCACACCTCCTTCATGTTCGCGCTGACACGCCCCAAATGACAAAGCGTCCTCTGCCAGTCTTCGACATGCCACTCCCTCAGCCCCTGCTTGCCAGCGTCTGCTGCGTGGATGGTCCGAAGCTCGCCAATGATCAGGCGGACAACGTCGAACGGGAGTTGCTGGAAAGTGGAAGGCGCATGGGGTGAGGACGGCCGATGTGAGGAGGAGGGCAGGCAGAAAGAGAGAGCTCCTTGGCGAGGAAGAGAGTAACGGAGCAACTCAGTCGGAAGGAGATCGTGATGGAGCTGGTCGAGGCGTTGCAGGACATCCGCAATGTCGCCTCTCGTCGCGGGCGCTGAACGGACTGCAGCAGCATCGTGATCAACTCAAGACGGCCATCGTCAAAGCAGGACGCGCAAGGACTCACAGCCGGCGACGAAACTCCTCAGATCATCAACAAGTCCCCTCGCATCTTCTGCCTGCAGCACAACATCCTCGTCCGCCTCCAACTTCGACTCGAGCTGCTCGATCCACCCCTCAGCCTTGTCCACGGCCTCGTGTGCTGGAGAGCGTCCAGTCGCAAGCTCCGACAAGGGGCCTGAACGGAGAGCAGGAGCTGGGCGGGCGACGGCGGTGGTCGAGTCGAAGTCCTCGGAGGCAGCACGTTTCTTTCCAGCAGTGTCAGGCATGGATGAGCAGTCCAGGAGAGCGTGCAGCCACCGTCAAGTGAGAGGAAGGAGGGCAAGAGGGGAGAGTGACGGATGGGACTGGACCATTCGCTGCCTGTGGCTGGATCTGCCTGCTAGAGTGCCAGAGAGCCTCGCACGACTCGCCTGATACGCCCGTATTGCGTTTGTCCAGCAACGGCGTCCCTTCGCACCGCCGACACACCCTCACGACCTCGACCTCCTCTCTTCCTCGCTTACAAACGACTCGGCTGGCAGATGGCGTCCTCAAAGTGGCCTCCAGCTCTCAAGTGCGTGATAGGTCCCGGTCACGTCCCGCCCGGACGTGTTCTGACGGCGCACTCTCTCCTCATCGCTTTCGGCGAACAGAGAGTTCGTCAACGAGACTTTCGCGAAGTGCACGGATGCAAACCGGGCAGCGGTCGAGGCAGAGCTCAAGCAGGCTATCTACAAGGCTTTCGAGTCTGGGACGATGTGGAGTACGGACTGGAAGCAGTTCAAGCTGGAGAGGTGGGTCAAGCGAGGCGCTGCGGGCTTTGTAGCTAGTTCAGAGGGTACCAGCAGATGCTGACGACGCCCAGTGTTGCCGTTCGCAGCCTAAACCCGACGAAGAAGCGAAAGTCCGTACCCCCGATGCGCTCGCACGATCTGCGATCAACCGCTGATGGCTCACTATGCCCAGAGCTTTCATTCCGTCGACACCGGCATCGCACGGCGTAGCACCCGGACTTTCAGACGAGCGCGACCGACGAGAAAAGCGGGCGCGGCGGTTTGAGGCGGAAGCGGCGGCCGTCACGAACGGGACAGGCTCGCTGGCAGCACGGATGGGCAACGTCGGACGATTAGTGCAGGGAGGTGTGCACTCGTATGGCGAGTACAGCAGTGGGTCGGCAACGCCTGAGCCGGATGCGGCATACGATCCGGTGCGCACAGCTTCCGGTCTGGATGGACAGCGAATTCACTAACTGGATCTCCTCTGCAGAACGTCATTGACTGGGACCGATACACGATCGTTGGGAAGAGCACGAAGCTGGAGAAGCCGTACCTGCGGCTAACATCAGTGAGTCTTATACCTCCCTAGTTCGCCTCCCTTGCTAACGGCGTTTCCGCCGCAGCTACCCGATCCGAACACCATTCGACCACTCGAGATCTTGAAACAGACGCTTGACCTGTTGAAGCAGAAGTGGAGGGTGGAGGGCAACTACAACTACATTTGCGACCAGTTCAAGAGCATGAGACAAGACCTGATCGTGGGTCCCACCCTCGCAGTTGTTCTCAAGCCTCAAGCTGACCACTGAGTACTTCGAACAGGTCCAGCGAATAACGAATGACTTTACCGTGCAAGTGTACGAGATCCACGCTCGGATAGCGCTAGAGAAGGTGCGTTCCCCTCGTCTTCGCCCAAGTCGCGCTTGACTGATCTTTCGCCATCCGCAGGGAGATCTCGGCGAGTTCAACCAGTGTCAGTCCCGGCTACGACAGCTCTACCGCCTCGGACTCAATGGCCACCCGATGGAATTCCTTGGCTACCGGATCCTTTACCTCCTCTTCTCTCGAAACCGCGCAGGTGCACTGCATCGAAAGTAGGTCCTCTTATTTCGCTGACCTCGATTACCCCGCAGAGCTTAACACGACCCTCGCCGAACTCACGCCCGAAGAGACGCGCGATCCGTCCGTCTCGCACGCACTCGCAGTCCGCCTCGCCGTCTCGCAAGGCAACTACACTAAATTCTTCCGATTGTTCAACGCCGCGCCCAAGATGGGAGCTTACGTCATGGACCATTTTGTACCGCGCGAGAGGGTGACGGCACTCGTGATCATGTGCAAGGCGTGCGTACAGCTTCGCGTCTCCTCCCGCTACTCTTGTGAAGCTGACCATCCCATTCATGACGCTACAGCTACCTGCAGATTCCGCTCCGCCTCATCACGACTCAACTCGCCTTCGACTCCGAGCAAGAAGCGTTCGACTTCCTCTCGGCGAACAACGCCGCCTTCCTCAAGGACGCGCCAGCCGAAACAGCTCTGCAAGACCGACAAGTTGATTCGAAGGCTGCGCTCGTCCCGCTGAACGAGGTCTTGGTCAAGGCGGCGAAGGCGGACTTGAAAGGGCAGATCTGATGGGGGGTTGCGGCTTCTACAAATCGGTCAGTCGTCTCTTCTTCGCAATTCCCGTACTCGCGCGCCATCATCTCGGGGGATCGGTCGGTCTGTCTTTCTCGCATATTGCAAGAGCCTTCCCTACCGACTGGCGACGAAGAGTGCAAGAGGGTCACGAAGCTTATCGATTGTCTCTCCTCATCTACTCCGTTTGATCACCACCCAAAGACTTCCGCATGAAGCATCTGGCAGGCAGCGGCGTCAGTTCGGCTGGACAAGATTCCGGACAAAAGCTGGACTCACGATGTTCAGCCTGTGCTCGCCTCTCAACACCTTACCCGGGTGGATCATATCGCTACATTCCGCACCAACCTCGTCCGTAAGCGCAACTGGCCCGCACGTCCCGACTGCGACCGAGCCGGCACGCGGTGTGTGTGCAACGACCTCTGCTAGGATATCGCGGATCCGAGGTCGGCCGGCATGGAAGGGAATGACGACCGAGTCGACTGAGCTGGATGTGGCGGGCGCGCTTGGAGTAGAGCTGAGGAGGGGTACCTGGTCGAGAAAGTCGGTCGAGGTTGGCGCCGGGGGTGGCGTGCGAGCGAGATCATCTGGCGTCGAGCGGGAAAAGGTGATGGCGAATGGCTGGTCGTATCGCGGTATGGGGGTCTCGGTGGACCGGTTCGAGACGTTGTCGACCGAGTGAAGCGTAGCGGAAGTCGGAACTCGCTTGAGAGACGTGACTGTCGAGTCGAAGTAGGAGGATCCAGTCGTCTCCACCGTCTCAGGCTGAAGTGATGTAGACCTGGACGGCGAGAAAGCCGGGAGGAGCGTAGTGGATAGCCTCACGCAGCTCTTTGGCGATACATGTGACGTCGCCTGCGATTTCGTGATAGGATGTAGGTGTGCTTGTCAGGTCTTGGACTGCACTCACGACGCACATGACGAACCGCGACGTACTCAAGTTGCGGACTGACCAGACGAACGTAACTCGGCTCGTAACGAGCGGCCTGACCCCGCCGAGATGCCGGTTTCTCGCTCGTCGTACAAGGTCGAGCAGGCAAGAAAGTGCGAAGGTGACGCCTGTTCCGCCCGTGATGAGGAGGACGGACTCGTAGTGGTGCAGGAGGACATCGTGGCCGTACGGTCCTGCTCGACTCGTGAGTTTATCATACACACTGGCGACTGAAATGCCTCCGGAGCGTACCTTCGAGGAAGAGGGGCCAGATCGGTACAGAGGCTGAGACGTTCTCGCCTGTTGCATAGTGCGCCTCGGCATGTAGCGCATGCTGGTAAAGCTTGGCCGTCAAGCCGCCGTGAACACGGATTACGAGTGTCAGTACACCGGCTCGAGGTTTGGGATCAGCGTCATGGTGCGAGACGGGAAGGTAGGAGGAGGCGACTGCGAAGGAGTACAAGTGAGCGTGAGGTCGAGATGATTGAAGGGGTACTACTCGCTCGAGAAAGGATGCCCGCCGGCTTCTAGTAGCGGCGCGTGTAGGTAGATGTGCTTGCCTGCAGCCGACTAGGTCAGCGTATGCGAAGACCAGCGGGAAGGGAAGTCGTCTCACCCGGCTTCCAGCTCAGTCCCGTCATGACCTGCACCTTCACAACATCCTTCCCGACTATTCTGACTGTCGCGCTCGGTCTCTGACCGGGTGCGATCGTCCGGAGTAGATTAAAGTAGATGAGTGAGGCGAAGCGTATAAGTCTGTCGCAGGAGTACACTGCCGCAGCGGCGGCGAGGTATGGCGCGACTTGCGGGCGATGGAAGGAAAGGCAGATGACGGATAGAGCAAAGGCGGCGATGTGGGTGAAGATGAAGGTTTTGTAGAAGCGGCGGCGGATCGGGCGAATCGAGCCGAGAACCATGATGGACCAGAAGATGAAGCCGGCTATCCCCCAGGCTTGGTAGCGCATGTGAGGGAGCGATGGATCAACGGCTGGTGGAGAGCGTCAGTAAGGGCTCGACAGTCGGACATGCAGATGAGGCGGCGCACTCGGTACGTTGGTGTACACTCGCCCGCCGATATGAAAGCAGACGAGGAAGACGGCGGTGCGGGCCATCCAGCGGTGCATGCTGATCAAGGTTGTTGGGCTGCAGAACGAAGCGTTCAACACATGAGAAGGCTGTTCACGCCAGAGACGGACGAACCCAAACCCCGTCAGCCAGGCCAAAACTCCCGCCTCGCGCGAAGCCAATCCGACGAGGATCGGGACATGCGCATAAGCCAGCCTGGCGCAGTGATGAGCCTAACGGAGAGCAAGTCACCGTGACGAACGAATCGGGCGACGTGCGAAGCTCGCACTTGATAGTCTGGATGGCCGTACGCGCCAGAGAACGCGATGGCAAACGTCAAGCCCCAGTAACCCAGCAGAACGAACTGCGAAGCGAATCGTCAGCTAATACGCCTGGACAGCAAGGTGAACTTGCGCTGACGTACGAGTTGCGCCGCGTTTCCGGACCCAACCCAAACGACCCGCTTGCTTCGCCGGTACGTCCACTTCCTCCATGATGCGATACATGCCGCACAGACGCGATAAATACCCGTTACTCCCTGCTGGTCGTCCTGCGACGGGCTGAGTGTGTGGAAGCGTCGGACGAAGGCGGCAGAGATAAGGCGGGACAAGAAGTTGGCGAGGGCGAGAAGCAGGACGTAGGAGAACAGTCCGGTGTAGAAGAAGGCCTGGACGTGCGAGTTGTACCAGTCAAGATACGCAAGCTGTTCGTCGGTGTAGGTCGGAGCGTGTGTCGCTCGCATCGGCGCACGGCGAATCCGAAGAGGGGGCCGACAGGCAGCGAGTGCAGTGCAAGACCGCACTCAGCGAGCACGCGAGCCGCTCAGGAAGAAGGACAGCGCAGACCAGCGCTGCGTTCGTCTCCCGGCATCTCCGAGGACTGGGTCGGCGGAGTATCCGAGTGAGGAGGGACAGCAATGGCGACGCGGCAACTCCGGGCGTCCTGCTTGAGCCGATCCTTCTAACGTTCCCGTTGGTAAGCCCTCCAGCTTTCGCCCAATCCCTTCACATCGCTGCTCCGGCCGCACGTTCGGTGAAGTGATGAAGAAACGATTTGAAAAGCTGCAGCGACGACGGCGAGCGAAGGTGGTAGCTGGTTCGCAAGCGGACTGTGAGAAGCCTTGAAGGCGTTACAGGCAGTACAAGGCCAGCCAGCTGCGGGGGCGAGAGAGGGAGCGGGCGGACCTCGTCGACGTCGACCGCCAAACTTGGGTTGGCCTTCGACCTTTCACTTAGCCACAGCAGGTACGAAGCGATGGGCTGGCTGCACACCATTGGCGAGGAGTTTGGCTTCGGCCACATCGCCCGCTCGCACTCGAGGCGTGACGTTTCGCTCCTGTTCTTCTCCCGCTTCATTCGCATGGCCGGGTCAGTCTCGAGGCATTCTACGGCTGAGTCTGCGCGCTCAATCGTAACTTCACCAGATTCGGCTCGTTCGCCCCAGTCCTCATTATCTTCCTTCGTGAAACCGGTTACAGCGATCGGGCGGTTGGACTCTTCCTCTCCGCCACCCTCCTCGGCGACGTCCTCCTCTCGCTCTTCGTCACATGGACGGCGGACGCACTCGGTCGTCGCCGGATGCTCGCCCTGGGGTCGCTCCTGATGTGCGCTTCGGGTGTCGCCTTCGCCCTCTCGCACAACTACATCGTCCTCCTCGTCTCCGCCATCGTCGGAATCGTCTCGCCGAGCGGCAACGAGACTGGACCTTTTGCGGCCCTCGAGCAGGCCATGCTGAGCGGACTGACCGAGCCAGAGGGCCGTGTCAGTCTCCTCATGTGGTACCAGGTCCTCGGGTTCCTCGGTATTAGCGTCGGCAATAACTTGACGGGCGTCATCGTTGGCGGCATGGAGCGCTACGGCAAGACCACGGAGCAGGCCTACCGAGCCGTCTTCGCGGCGTATGCAGCGATCGCCGCCGTCAAGGTCCTCATTTCGTTCTTCATGACCCACCACGCTGAGGTCGACCGTCCCCGCGCGCCTGCTTCTACCGCTCCTGCACCGTCTGCTCAGCAGAACGGCGACAGCGAGCGCCAGCCGCTCTTGCAAGATCAGCGTCGCGAGGCGAACCCGATCCTCGATCCTCCCGCCGTCAACACTTCCCCCCCTGGCCTTCCCATCGGACGCCTCGTCACCCTCTGCCTCATCTTCGCCCTCGACTCGTTCGCGTCGGGTCTCGCGCCGCTCTCGTTCATCTCGTACTACCTCCGCACCGTCCACTCTGCGCCGGTCAACCTCATCGCGCACTTTTTCTCCATCACCGCCATCATCGCCTGCTTCTCGCAGCTCGCCGCTGCATCCATCTCGAAGCGCCTCGGCATCATCGGCACGATGGTGGGAACGCATGGCGAGTTGCTGCTTTCAGCCACCTCGCAGGATTGAAACTGACTTTCTCGCTTCCAACAGCTCCCGCGCAGCTCCTCACAATCGCACTCGGCTTGGCACCGACCTTGCCTATTGCTCTCACCGTCTTCACTGCTCGCGCCTTCCTCGCAACAATGGACGGAAGCGTTCGAGGTGAGTTTATCTCGACTAGTCGTCACTCTGCTTCTGCAAACCTCCTCCTCTTCAGGCGCTTTCCTTGCGGCTGTTATCCCGAACGAGCAGCGTACTCGATTCCTCGGCAGTGCGTTCGATTTTCCCGTTACTCAGCTTCGTCAGCGCTCACCCTTTCCTCGCAGTCATCAACGTCGTCAGGACCTTGGCGACGACGCCTGGCCCGACATTCTCGCTCACGCTGGTCAGCATGGGACACATCCGCTGGTCGTTTGTCCTTATGGGATCCATCAAGATCATCTGTGCGTCTATCACTCCTAACCCCAGGCGCCCAATGGCTCCGTTGTTCTGCGCGGACCTGTCCTGACCTCCTTTATCCTGGGCAGACGACATCTGTCTCTTTATCGGCTTCAAGACTGCGCACCTGCAGCACTAGAACGTATCAAAGCCCTGCAACACTCGTAGATATCACGGTCGACGCTGCATCCTGCGAGGGTGGTTGTTGGTGCGTCTGGCCTCCTGTCTCCCCGCAAACCTTGCTTCGACTTCGGGCGTGCCGAAACGAAACTAGCCACCTTGCGGGGCGGGCAAGCGGGAGAGTGTCGCCATCGCATCAACCTCGTGTGGCTTCTCTGGCTTGTCTCTGGCTCTCAGTCTCTCGTGGCTCTGCTTCTCTTCCGCGCTCTTTCTTCTCAAAGCGATCTCCTTCGCAGGCGAACGCAGCGATGGTCTCGGTCATCACGAAGTTGTCAACCGAGCTTGGTTTTGCGCATTTGAGGGCGGCCCACTCACCGAAGGACGTCGCGCTGCTTATCGTTTCTCGCTTCATTCGGATGGTTGGGTTCGTTCTACTTTCTCTCGTCGTTCCCTCGGATGGTGCTAACAATGTTCGTCATATCAGATTCGGGGCGATTGCACCCATCCTCGTCCTCTACCTCACTGCACTCGGCATTTCCGACTCCAACGTCGGACTCTTCCTCTCCCTAACACTTTTCGGCGACGTCGCTCTCGCTCTTTCAATTAGCTGGGTCGCAGACAGCGCCGGGAGGAGAAGGGTACTGGCATTCGGGTCGACGATGATGGCCGCCAGCGGCGTGCGTTCAGTCTTGCTTCACTCCTCCATCTCCAAGGCCAACGCTGATCTCCTTCAAATGCAGTTCGTCTTCTTCCTTTCAGGACGCTTCGTCGTCCTTCTCCTCGCCGCAACCTTCGGTGTAATCTCGCCGTGCGTTTCGTTCTCCTTTCTCTCCGGCGCCCCGATCGCTCCTTCACGACCTGATCAAAGTCTCTGACGCATGAACCTGTTCGCAGGTCAGGCAACGAGGTCGGGCCCTTCTCGTCCGTCGAGGTCGGCATGCTCAGCCAGCTCGTCCAGCCCCAAGACCGCATCTACGTCCTGATGCACTACCAGATCCTCGGCTTTGTCGGTCTCGCACTCGGCTCGCTCGTTTCGGGAGCGGTCATTTCGCATCTCGAGAAGGACACCTCGTCGCACGAAGCTTACCGATTCGTCTTCCTCGCCTACGGTGTCATCGGTCTCGTCAAGGTCGCCCTCAGCTTGTTCATGACTCCTTATACCGAGCTCGACCACCCGCAGTTCCCTGAACGACTCGTCGACTCGCCCGAAGGCTCAGAGGACGACGAGACGGACGTCGACGACGAGTCAATAAGCGACGAAAGGCGTCCGCTCATCACAAAGCGTCCGCTGATTGACAGGACCGCGAGCTCGACACCTCAAACCGTCACAACGACAACCAAGCTCGCGCTGGGCAATCTCGACCACGCCGAAGAATCGACTCTTCCCCTTCTCAGCCTCGTCTTGATCGTCCTCCTCTTCGCCGTCGACAGTTTTGCCTCCTCCCTTACGCCGGCGTCGTACGTCTCACTCTACTTCAAGTCGGAGTACGGCGCGACGATCCGCACCATCACGATAGTCTTCGCCTCGTCTGCCCTTGGGGCCGTCGTCACGTCGCTGCTCACCGGCGCGATCTCGAAGCGCATTGGTCTCGTCCTCACGATGGCGACTACGCACAGTGCGTCATGCCGCTGCTCACCCTTTTCTTATTTGCCAGTCACCGACCTTCGCTCCGTCAGTTCCTGCGCAAATCCTGACGGGCGCCATGGCTTTCGCTCCGACCCTTCCTCTCGTTATCACCCTTTACATTGCCCGCACCTGTATCAGCTCTATGGATTCCAGTATCAGGGTTCGTGCTCTCCTCACCGCTCCGAACCTGGTTCAGAAAACTGCTGATTCTCTCTCGCGTGTCGCAGGGAGCCTTGCTGTCGGCGATGGTCCCGAAGCACGCTCGCACCCGCCTCCTCGGCAGTGGGTCCCTTGACGTCCGCCCAATAAGCTGGACTGACTTCGATGCTCACTCCCTCAGTCTCTGACGTTGCGCGCACGGTCGCCGCCGCGCCCGGTCCGTCCGTCACCGGCCGTCTCGCCGAGATCGATCGTCTGAGATGGGTCTTCGTGATCAGCGGAGCCATCAAGATCGGATGTGCGTCAAGCGTAGCGCTGAGCAAGTTGAGGGTTGACGTGACATCTCTTTTCGTGGCAGACGACCTCGCCCTGCTTGGTGGCTTCCGCCAGATCAAGCTGCAGCACTGAGATCTCGCCCACTCCCACTAAAAGTTAACCTCGTCTCAGCCCGCACTGACGAGATCTTGCCAGCCCGTACACATGACCCTCTCACGATACCATGTCTATCAGTTCCCGTCACCCGTACATCCTATGATACCTTCTGTTTATAGGCAATAACGACCTGCAAGGCAACGAGTCTCACGAGCAGCGCTCAATCCAGTTGCGCCGGAAGGGCCGTTCGAGGGCAGGTGAAGAGAGTTCGCTGCGTTCTGCGACGCTCTGGAGTGCTCGGTAGAGCAGAATCTAAGCGGCACAATTGTCTCTATCAGCAGCAAGTGCTTGACAAGCAGCAGTCGCGGAGCAACCCATACCCTTCGACCTCTTCCGCGACCTCTCTAGTTGCTACCACTCAAGCTGCCGCCATGTCGCGCGTGACTGACCGCCACAAGCCCGATGACGAGGACGCGAGCCGTCTCAAGTTCCCGCAGAGCGAGTCCACCCTCACCTCGTCCTAGTCGCTCGACCACAACTGATGAACGTCTCTCTCCTCAGGCTTCAGCGATGACGAGACGCAGCGCAACATGCTGAGCATCAGTGAGGTCAAGCTCGTGCTCGAGTCGCTCGACAACCCGCCCGACAACGCGTGCGTTCCCCCAGCACCTCGTCGGTTGTTGCGCGAGCTAAACATTCCCCTCTACAGCGTCTACAACAAGACGAAGGAGTACGTCGACACCTTTGCGCGGTTCTACGACCACGAGACGGCGTTCAACGTTCGCAGGTGAACCCGCTGTCTCGCTGCGATCGCGGTCGTCGAATCCGCTCACCTCGCCCTTTCTCTACACAGTGGCTTTCCGAACCCGCCTTTCCAGTTCTTCGAGCAGGTTCAGCTGGTCAACCTGTGCCCGATGGAGGCGGAGGAGGCGAAGGCGCTGATACCGAGGTGGGTCGCATCGGTTTTCCTGCCTGAGGGCCTTCCGCTGATGGCGATCCCTTTCACAGCATCCAAGTCGAGGACGATCAGCTGCAACAGTACCTGGACGACATGACGCGCGCACGGAAAGCGCAACAGCCGCCAGCTTAGCCCGCCTTCTCGCAAACCTCGCAAGTCTCCTGGTCATTCCTTTCGCTTGTTGCAACATTAGGATTCGCTTCGCAGTCTCGGATACGTCCACACAACCGAGCAGAGGCTTGTGTGCGATACGATTCACTCCGTTCCAGCAGAGCGAGACCGCGCTACTGCTTCTTCGCCCGACTGACACCATTCCGCAGCAGCCCTCCCCTTGCGCCTCCGCCTCGTATGGCTGCTTTGCTGGTGCTCGCCTTCGTTTTTGACGTCGAGTCCAGCCGCGAGAAGAAGCGCCAGTACAGCCATCCTTCGATGGCGGCGATGGCAAGAGCGCCTGACAAGGCGAGGCAGAGGCGCTAATACCATTTGGCGTCTCAGGACGTCGCCTTTACAAGCTGGAGGGGAGATAGGACGCACCGCCGCGTAGCTTCGACCGCCGCCGACCCACCACACTCCCGTTCCGACCGCCAGCATGCTCGCACCGACATTCGCAATCGCACTCACTTCCCTCCTGATCTCCTTCCACTCTTCCGCAGGTGTTCTGGGTGACTTGCTGGAGAATGGATCATCCAGCGGGATGAGAGAAGGATGGGGAGCTGGTGCGAGAGAGATGAGAGAGGCGTAGGAGCGGCGGTCTTGCTGCAGCTGGATGTCGGCGAGGATGGCGAGGAGTTTGGGGGACTGCAGGCATTGCTCAAGTCAGTTCCCCAGCGGGAGGACGACGAAACGAGCGGATGCACCTTCTCTCGAGGCGGTAAAGGCGGGGCGTGGACGTCTGTCAGGCGCAGCAGGCTGGCCAGGCGGTACGAGTCTACACAAATACATCGTCAGCATCGAAACTCTCGCCCCACGACTGCGCCATCTCACGCACCCGGATCCTCAAGGTCCTCCCGTCCTCTCGCCCACCTTGACATCTGCGCCAGCACTTCATGCGGGATCACACGCTGACCTAGTCCCTCATTAGCTTTAACAGCAGCTCCTTCGGTCTCCTCCTTCCTGCCCGTCGCCAACACCACCTCTTGATCGACCAAGAGCGCCGCGACCTGCTCCCTCAACTCTTCCGGCAATCGCGGTGCGAGCGCGTCTAGCCGCTCTCGTAGCGCAGGAGTGAGCTGTAGCAGGACCATGCCTGCACGGTGAGGATGCGTGGCGAGCAGAAAGAGCAAAGTCCTGAGTGTTGTTGTCTCCGTCTCCATGCAGCTCGAGACGGGCTTGCATTGAGCTGCACAGAATTCAACATGGCCATTGCTCCCCAGTGGCCCCGCCAGCCTATCTGGCAGCTTTCCTCCCAAACTCGATTTCTCATCAGTCGGAGAACTCGCTCGCTTCCTGCGCTCCAGAAACGGCTGGTGCAGGCATGAAGGACATGGCTATACTGTGTGGAATGCCATGGGAGGCCGCTCGAAACCCTCGAGCGATGTCGGAGGCGGCCGACTCTCGCTGGGACTCGTCGTCATCGGAGGAGGCGAGGAGGGGTGGGGCGGCTCGCCTGCTCCTTTTCTCCCTCCTCCTGCACCTTCTCCTCCTCGGCTTTTCCGACAAGCCAGCAACGGTGACCTCCGACGCTGAACCCCGGGCACCACTCTTTGCTGACCCGCTCCTCCCCCCAGCACCTGGACCGCACACAGCAAACATGGAATCGGTTAACAAGGCACGTTGAGCGGGAACGCAAAGACTGAGAATGAGTGGACCAACTGACGCTCGCTTCCTCTGCAGGTCATCGACCAGACGAAGGGCCTGGTGAACCAGTACCTCAGTAAGCTGGGGCAGCTTCCTGAGCCTCCTGTCCACCTGCGCAAAACTGACAACAGTTCGCCTCGCAGACACCGACGCATCCTCATCCTCTAGCTCCGGCGGCAATCCCTCAGGGGAAATCGCACCCATTCCCGATGCTGCCGAGTCGCTGGGCGTGACAAGCGGCGCAGAGCGTCTTTCTACCGACACTGGGGACGCTGGCTTCGGAGGAGACATAGAGCGACAGAGCGGAGACAGCGGGCTGAGCCCAGCTTATGCGTGCGCTCCCTTTGTGACTTTAACACGTGAGTTCTTTGCTGATCCTGGTTCTCCCCTCGTAGCGCCTACAACGCTGCTGGCCGCGACGCAACAGGCTCGTTCGACGGCGGCGCAAACGACCCTCCGAACCTCGGCGCAGGCGAGATGCCCAGCCGTTCCACTTGATCGCTTGCCGCGACTCTGTACATACGCCCTTGCATTTTAGCACTGTGGACGAGCGTCGGACCGCTTACATATCGAGTGGTCTCGCGCGATGGAGGAAGCCGGCTTGAACTCGTGCTGTCTCCTCTTGCTCGCTTTCTCTGTGTCAAAAGCGACGTCTGTAGCTTTGCCGCGATCGCAAAAGCGCCGCTGCAAGCTCCGCTGCTTCACTTGCTTGCACACTCGCTACTGCGGACGCACACCCTTTCGACGGCTTTCTTCCCGTATTGAAATTTGGTTTGCTGTGACCCGCAGAAAGCGTCACAAGGTCACTCCCGCGTAGTCGAGAGCGCGCACCGCCTCTTTCTCCACCTTCGTCACTCGCTGCGCCCCACAACGTCTCTTTCCCTCCTTCTCTTCACTCGCAGCGCACTCTACTCACTCCTACACGCAAGCACACTGTTCGTAACCCTATCACCCTTCCCGAAACTCACCGCGCTCTCCTGTGCGAACAGACACTCTCCTCGAACGTTCAGCTAAAGATGGGTCTTCTCGACAAGGCGTGTGCTCCCGTTGCTCTCTCGCTGGGCCTCGGACTAACCTGCGACCTCGACAGGCAAAGGACGCTCTCCAGAGCCACGGCCAGAACAAGAACTCGGGTGTGTAGCCGTCCTTTTCTTGCCACGAAAGTCGCCGCTGATCTGGCTCTGTTAACCGTCACCCAGGCTCCGACAACTACAACGCCAACAATATGGGCGACTCGTACAACTCGGGAAACCAGTCGTACGGTCAGCAGGACTCGTCGTACGGCGGCGCGTCGGGCGGCTTCGATTCGACCTCGGACCAGGGCTCGGGTGGCTTCACCTCGGGCGGCAACAACCAGGACGACTCGTTCGGCAACTCGCGCAGAGCTGGCGCAACCGAGGGCGACTCGTACGGAGGCGCTTCGGGAGGTTTCGACTCGACCTCTGACCGCTACGGTTCGGGCGGAAGCAACGACTCGTACGGCAGCGGCGGAATGTCGTCCGGCCTTGGCGCCAGCGACATGACGAGCGGTCGCCAGTCGAACTACGACAGCGGGTCGCAATCGTTCGGCGACAACTCGTACGGAAGCAACCGCGCTTCGGGCTTTGACGACTCGTCGAACGTCTCTGACGCGAGCAACCGTGGCACCGACTTCCAGGCCAGCGGCGGCGGATCTGCCTGTCAGTTCGTGTTCCCCTCTCTTTCCACTTGGCTGGGCTCACGCTCGTTTCTCTGCAGACGGCGACGGCCAGACTGACTTCGGTGGTGCTGGCCGCAACAACGACGGGCAGTACGGCGACAACTCGTTCGGGCATGTCTCCTCCGTCCATCGACTTTCGCGAGCGCCCCGCTGATCCCTCGCTTCTCGGCACAGCTCGACCGGCAACCAAGGCTACGGCCAGGACCAGACGCAGTACGGCGGCGGAAACCAGTACGGCGGTGAGCGCGACAGCTACCAGTGAAGACTGGTCGCCTCTCTTCCGCCTCTCGAAGCGTAACGAACCCACAGAAGTCTCGATAGTATCCCCTGACGAAGCCAAATGAAGTTTATTTCAGTGCATGTCAATTCTGGCGAGCGCGCGTTGTTCGAAGCGAGCGAAAGGGCTTCTCACGTCAAGAGTTCGTCGGTCACTCTTCTACGGCGAAGCGCTCGCAAGCTACGACAACATTCGTGATGCAGAAGGACCTCTGACATGATCCAAAAGGAGCTCTGGCACGTCTACAGATCCTTACTCGGCCGCGATCGTCCGCCTCGCCGCCAACTTGCCTTTCAACCACAACCCGCCCGCGACCAATCCGCCCACCGCCGCACAAGCCCTCAAGAAGATCGCAACGACAAGGGCCTTCCTCACCGCCGCATAATACGCATTCAGGCTCATCCCGGCCCAGTTGACCTTTGAGCGAGGGGGAGGGGGAGAGTCGGGTGGCCTTGGGCGGGTTGCGGCGTTCGAGGGGTGCCGGAGGAGGCGGCGGTAGCGGAAGGCGAAGACCCAGATCAGGAAGTTGATGTCGGGGTAGGACTGCAGCCAGTGACGAGATCAGCGAGTGGTATGCAGCAAGCGAGAGGACTTCTTGCGCACGAAGCGAGGGAAAATCGATGCTTCGGAAGGGGCGAAAGGTGCAAGTTCGGCAGTTGTCGAGGCGCCTCTGCGTCCGGTGAGCGGCGTGTCGAGCGCGGCGACGGCGTAAGGGTATGTTGAGAGATCTGCGGGCGCCGATTTGGGAGTCATATGGGCGAGCAGGTCGAGAGTCATCCTGCGCGACGCGGCGCGAGGTGTGTCAGCTAGGTGTACAGCTCGTGCAGGGGGGAGGAAAAAGACGAGCCCGAGCGTCAGACCCCACAGCTTGAGGTCTGGTAGCTTCGTTCCGGGCGGAGGCGGCGGAAGCATCTGGCTAGTCGCAACGGAGTCGTTCGGCAGCAAGATGCACCTGCGAGCCATGCTGTCAGCAATGCTCGACACGGACGCAGACGATTACCGCTCACTTAAAGTCCATCTTGCCCACGAGAAACTTGAGCGCAAGTCGAGCCAAGCGGTTCCGAGGGGCAAGCCTTGTCGCGATGTCGATTGGGACGTGTCCGTACCGCGCGAGTGGAGCGTGCAAGAGCTCGAGGGGAATCCAGTGAGCGGAGGCGACCTCGGTCTCCTGGAGCTCTGGAATGGGTGCGTGAGGCGAGGTGTGGAGGAAGACTGGGAACAGAGGAGGGCGTCAGCTTACTGTAAACCTGTAGAAGCTGTGTGCTCATGCTCACCGAAAGGTGAAAGAATCATCAGCAGCCGCTTGCCGAGCGAGGTGGTGATTTCGCGGTCGTCGAGTTGTCCGATTCTGGAAAATGCAGCTTGTCAGCTCTGTGGCCGCGCGAGAAGCCCATCTGACAACGCACGAGATCCAGTCCTTCTCAGCCAGGTCGAGGCCGACCTCTGCGGGAAGAAGGATGGTCAGCTCTGGCAAAGATGCGAGACGAACGGGCGGATCTGACCTTCCCACGTCTCCCTCAACGCCGTAAACTCTGCCGACTCGTCGTCTGGCTCCTGCCGACCTCCAGGAAACGCAACATGGCCCGACCAGTTGCTGTGGAAAGAGCGCAGGCTGTCAGCGAGCAGCCCTCCATCTTCAGTTGCGGCGAGCGATCTGCCCCCAAACTCACTCGCCGGCCCGGGTCGCGCGCTTGATGTAGAGTATCTCGACCGACGTATTCGGCGCGTTCACCCAAGGCTGCGCGAAAAAGTCGTCGAGCTGGACGAGGACGGATGGCGGGCCGGAATATGACGACGCGGTCGACGGGGTCGCCGAGCCGGCCTGTGCATGCCTCAACGGTTCAGGGAAGCCGGCGGTGCGCGGAGAAGAAGGAGGAGACGGGCTGAGGGGAACAGGATGGGTCGAGGGGGAGGTGTGAGGAGAGGCGACGGATGAGGTGGCTGTTGACGTCGGAGGGGGGTGTTCAGGCCGCAACCGGATGACTGTCAGGCGTTAGACGGTCAGTCCTGCTGCTTCTTGGCTCCTTAACGCATGTCCTCGCGCCGCTTGTCCCGTCCTCGTCACGTTCAAGAGGAGGGACAACCAGCGAAACCTCTGCTTCCAGGACATGGAAAGTAGAGTCAGTACTCACTGATAGCAACACTCGCCCGCTTCTGCGACGCTCCAGCCTTGACAGGCGGCGGGGAGGCGATCAACCGCGGCGGGGTCGAAGCGACGGTTCTCAGACACCCGTGCAACCGCGAGATGACGGCGGGATTCGCCATTCCGTAGCACAGACAGACTCAGCGGAAGCAATGCAGACACCAGCGAGAGTTGCGTCGGATTGCGAGCGGAAACGTCGGAGAGAAGGGTGGGCACGACACCCGGGTACAACTACCGCAAGTCCACTTCTATCGCATCCTCCAGCGAGACGACGTCCTTCTCCGGCGGAACCGATTGGCCCGAGTCGTCCCGCTTCGGGTCGAGGACGACAATCTTCGTCTCGACGCCCGCTCCTCCCGCTCCGGCCTTCGTGTCGTCCCTCGCCTCGATCGTCGGTCCTAGTCGCGCCTGTAGCTCGAAAGCGCGTTCCTGGAGGACGAGATTTTGGCCGAGGGCGAGTGACTTGAGGATAGAGCGTTCCTGCTGGACGTGGAGAGACCGTCTGAGCGACCGCGCGAGGAATCGCGAGAGCACCTGGACCGGGTAGTCGTCCGGCACGAGCGAGAGGACCTGTGAAGAAATGCTTGAGCGCGGCGATGAAATGTTAAGAGACGGAAGAACGGACCTCCAGCGTATCGAGGTGAACAGCCTGTGTCTCGAGCAGTGTCGCAACCCGATCCTTCGGGAGCGCTCTCTCGCCCGATTCGTCCGTCTCCTCAACGAATGACCCTGGCTGTGGTCGTCGCAGACACATCTCGACGAGCAGTTTCGCTAGCGCCTGTTTCCGCCGCTCCTCATCCTCCCGTCTGGCTGGTGACAACGCCTTGCGATTCCGCTTGAAGGGTAAGTCGAGTTTCGACGTGGCTGCAACGACGTCCGTTTGTGCGAGGGGGTCGCCAGACTGGAGGCAGTACGCTTCGGCTGAGGCGAGATCGTGCAGGTTGTTAAGCAGGAGCGAGAGGGCTTGCCGGTCGAGGTGGAGCTGCGCACAGATGCACTGTCAGTCAACACCCGGAATGGATCGGTCAAGCTCACCTTTCCGTAGACGATTGCTCGCTCGAGCGCCAGCCCTCGCTGGCCCTTGACCTCCATCTCCTCCAACTCTTGCTTCGCAGCCTGCACATCGTACTTGGTCGATCCACTCAGGAACAACGCGGCCTTCAACCGTACGCGGTCGAGGAGAGCTCGCGAGGAGTCGGCAGAGTAGCGGGAAGTCAGGAAAGCGAGGAAGGCCGGCGGGTTCGAGGTCGAGGCGACGAGAGAGGCGTAGGCCAATTCTGCAAGCTCGCTGTTAGCTCGCGTCTCTTTCGAAGTGAAGCAATCCGACTGACCTTGTTTTCGCACGTGAGCCTTGGCCTCACTATCCGCAAGCAACTCGCCAAGTTTGCCAATGTACCGCTTGACGAGGTCGGCGTGTAGTCGCGCGTCCTGCGATCGTGGATGTCAGCATGCTGCGCGCGTTTCCGAACGGCGAAAGGCGCGCGCACCGTGTCCCGCTCCTGGAGAACGGTGGATTCGAGAAACCGGTCCGCCGCGTCTGGGTCGACCTCACTCATCTTGGCGAACAAGTCGCGTGTGTCGAACGTGATGGTCTGCTTCGGGTCGGAGAAGAGCTGCGGGAGAGGGGTCGGCAGAATTTCTGGGTAGAGAACCAGCCGCACGCACCCGCAGCGCTCGAGACTGGTCGTGCTTGAGCATCCAGAGACCGTACTTCTCGACGAGCGTCTTGTCCTTCAATCGCCACGTGAGGTCGAAGATGTGCTGCAGGCCGTCCTCGAACGATTCGTCGGCATATTCGCCGTCGATGATCCTGCGACGACAAAGATCAGCTCACGCACTCCTGCATTGGGAGCATGACGACGGACCTTGACCAGATGTCCAGCACCTGCGCTGTCTCGCCCCTCTCGAGCAAGATGCCCGCCAAAAGCTGATACAGACCTGCATCTAGCAGCGCTGGCTCGACTTCCTTGACGACGCAGTCGTGAGGACCAGCGAGAAGGACGCGGATGTCATCCGGTCGAGACTGCTCCGCAAGAAGCTTGACAAGCGTCGTATCGACGACCTAATTATCTGAGGGGTCACCAGAATGCGTGAAGCGGAAGAGAAAGCAAGCGTACCATATCGATCTTCCGCGAATCGCCCGCCATTCCGTCCTCGCCATCGCCGTTTCTTCGCGCCGCCCTCCACTTCAACAGATATGACATCAAGCAATCTCGGGCCGTCATCGTGAGCGAGTTGCGCAACTCGACCGTCGTTGCGGCTGACTCGACGTTCGGCTTGAGATGAGGCGAATAGTTGCGATTGAGGTTGTCGAGGACTGCGCAATCGAGTCAGCCCAACACTCAGTGAGACGGGAAGTAGGCTACGCACTGTACTCGTCGATCGTCCTCGCAGACCGCACCTCGTCCAACACACCCTTACAGACGGTCACCTCGTCTCCAGGCGTCATCAGCGGCCTCCGCAGTTCCGGGAACATCCTGACCACCATCCTCGGATCGCTCCCCGCCCTTGCAAACAAGTCGAACGCCTCTTGGAAGAGCGTCTGCTCGACTTTGAGGAACCCAAGTCGCATGTAGACGTACGCCAGCTCCGGGTTCTCTGCGATCCCGCCTGAAGCAGACTTGGCAAAGTTGTCTGCGAGCGCGAGTGCGTCGGCGTCGCGACCTTTGTCGATGAGGGCGTCGGCTTGGACGACGAGCGTGAGGGGCGAGAGGGAGTAGAGGCCGTTGCGACCGACGACGAGGACGCGCGTCACAGTTCGCTTGCCCGGACGGTCGCCGCTGCTGCCCGTCGCGCCGGAGATGCCACTGCGGATGGATGCGGAAGAAGTAGACGCTCGAGATGCGCGCTTCGTCGGTGTCCGAGGTGGATCGGATCTGGCTGGTGAGGAGGGAAGGAGGGGAACGTCGATCGACTCAATCTTCTGCGCGCCGGTCGCGGCGCCGAGCTCGAGTCCAAGGGCGGAGCGGAAAAGGGAGCGAGGCTGGAAGTCAAGAGGCGAGGGAGCTGAGGCCGGGGAGGAAGAAGGGAGCTGGACGACCTGCACGATCTCCTGCGCGTGGATCGAGTGAATCTCGATAGTGTTGTTGTAGAGGAGGGCGATCGAGTATTGCGATTCGACGACTGCAGGCGAGACAGGTTAGCCAGCGCGACGACACCAGCACATCATCCAGACGCACCGAGACTCCGCAGGTTGCTCGCCCACTCGAGCGTTCCCCGACAAGGCTCGCCCGATTCGTTGACAAACACACCAAGCGTCGTGCTCCCCGTGTGACTCGCAACAAGGAACTCGTTCGACGCAACGCACGCAATCGCAGGTCGTTGTCGCGGATCCGGACCCGCGCCTGGTGCAGGCGGAGTTGCGGCGCCTGAAGCGGTTGTCGGCTGAGGTAGGGGATCGGGATGAGGGGCTTGAGAGATGGGGAGGAGAGGGAGAGCTTCGGCGGCTTCGAGGTCGACGATCGAATAGTTCTCGGCGTCGGCGATGCAGATCCGGTCTCTTCGCAGCGATGCGATCAGAGCGCCGTTCGGCAGCGGCAGATCCTGCAGAATTTGAGTCAGCTGAGGTCACCGAAGACGGAACTCGCAGATACGCGCACTTTGAGGCTATGGATGCCCTCGTTCGTGATCCTGAGCCAATGCATCCTCCGCCGCTTAATCACGCACATGTGCATGACAGTCGAGTCAGCTCCGCCTCCTGAGACCTTCGCTAGTTCGTCCTCGTCGACAGCGAGCGTGACGACGCCCCGGACGGCGGGAAAGTTGTGGACATTGAGGGGTGCAAGTCTTGGGAGAGCGTGGAAGGTCATGACGCCCTCTGCGAAAGGCGCATGGTTCAGCATCACTGTATGTCTCTAGCAAAGAAGTTCGGGACGCACCAGACAGGACGACGGCCTTGTCAAGCCGAGGTAGGAGAGCGATCCGGTCGGGCGCCTTCTTGTTCGTCGTGACCTGGAGCTCGTCCAGGAGCTCGAGCTGGGTCTGCAGAGTGGTCGTCAGTCATGGTCAATAAGAGAACCCCCTTGTGGGACAACGCACCTGTCTCGGCGCGACAGACGGTCTCCGTCCAGGCGTCGTCGGCGAAGCGATTCTTGGGCTGGCAACTCCAGCACCTACTGATGCATCGACCTCTTCTCCGACCTCGTACAGCCTGATGCGTCCATCGCTCAGTCCAGCCCAGACCTTCTGCCCTCCCGCTTCGACACTTTTGAGCGTAAGAGGCTGCGGTTCCCCTGCCGCTGCTCCATGTACCGCACCGGCTGCCGCTGCTCCCGCGGCTGTTCCAGCCTGCGCAACTGATGACACGAGCTGGCCTAGTCGAGACGCAGGGGTTTGGGTCGGTGAGGATGACGCTTTCGAGGGCGAGGTGGGGCGCGAGGAGGGCGAGGAGGGAGACAGAGGGTGAAGGAGCGGCGCGAGGACAAAGGGCGGGAGTTCGAGCGGTCTCGTAGGAGTAGTTGACGCCAGCTTGTCGACCTTTGCTCGCTTCTGAGCAAGTCGAGCGGAGAGAGAGAGGAGCGACCGAGCAGGTTGGCGGCCACGACACTCGCTGCAACTTGGGCTAGGACTGCTTGGGCTGCTTGCTGGACTTTGAAGATGTCTGGTGCCCCACAGCTGAAGCCACCAAACGCAACGACGCAGCCAGGAGTTCCCACTCCCCATCATTCCTCGCTTCCCTCAACATCGCGTGGAAGACTCGCAACTACCGCAGCCGAGGCAGACACAGCGCTACAAGGACAGCAGAAACGGGTTACCGTGCAGGCAGGCCCGGTCAGGGCCGGAGCAAGCGCTGAGACGGCAGCAGGGTCACCTGCGATTCGTGCAGGAAGGACAGAGTGGTCGGCATCGCTTTCGGGCGCGACGAAGACGGTGCGGAAATCGCAACGGGTATTGCGGCCAGACGGCGTGGGCACAGGCGGATCCAGTATTGCCGGACCAAGCAGTATGTTCTCCTTCACTTGTCCAAGGACAAGAACTGATGCCCTTCCCATGTGCTGCAGCTCAAAAGCGACCACCTACGACTCTCGCCTTCTCCCAGCGTCTCGCCGTCGATGCGGCCTCCGCATCCCCCTCCGCTTCCACCTCCTCGACCGCCCTTCGACCTCTTCCTCCGAACGTCGCCGCAACACCCAGCCGCGCACGCCGCCTTGTCACCCCTACATTCTCTCACGATCCGCCCCGAACGATCAAGGAGCCTCTGACGCCCAGCACAGTCCGGCCTCGCACCCGGGTTGTCTCTTCCTCGGCGACTTCCGTCAATATGCAGCAGCCTTCTTCGACGTTGTCGCGGAGTATGTCGAAGTCAACGTCGTCCAATACGATTCTCGAGTCGCCCAGGACGGTCAGGCCGGCAACTCGGACGCTTCCAAAGCCTCCTGAGACCGCGCCCAAACCGTCTGCGTCCGTCGCGGATGACCAGGGTAAGAAGGCGACAGTGGGGGGCCTCGGACGTCCGTCTGTGAGAGAGAGGAATGCCGCAATGGCTGGGAGGAGGCGTTCAAGTATAGGCGGTCGATCCATTTCAGCCGCTTCGACATACTCTCCGCTAGGTCAGTTCAACCGCACGCCGTCCGCCTCCCTCGCCGCCTCACAAACCGTGGCCCGACCTCCTCGTCCTCCAGCAGCTCCGACCGCCTCCACAAACCGGACGCTCCCCTCTTCCCGCCGGCTTGGACAGGCCCAGTCCGCTATCCCCGTTTCGACAGCATCCATCGCTGACAGACGAACGCTGCGACGACGGGCTGACTCGGGGCTGAGTACAAAGTCTCGTGCGACGCTGAGGAGGGACCCGCCCAGCCGGCCGGTCTCGCGGACGGCGATGGTCGCGGAGAAGACTCTGGACAGGCCGCGAGAATCGCTCGCTGCGTCTCAAACGAGTCGGAAGAGCTCGTGGGAGACCGTGGGATTGTCAGCGCAACCGTCATCGAGCGGACGGGACGGGCCGTCTCACCGACGATCGCACGAGGCGGACCAGAATTGTGAGATGGGGGACATGCGCACGGCCTCTACCACGGTCACCAGCATCTTTCTTGACGCCTCATACGCTACATCTCGCAAGCTCTCCGCTGCCCCAGCTCCCGGCACGATCCTCTCCCCTCCATCGCCTTCGTCTCCCTCCTCCGCCCTCTCCACCGCCGACCCGAACCTCTCCCAGTTCTCCCACAGCTCCTTCCTCTCCCCTCTCCCCTCCGCACCATCCGACCTCTCCTCCTCCCTCTCGCTGCCAAAACCGCCTCCTCTCCCTCTCGCCCGCACGCTCGCCTCCGCTACCCGCAGACCCCGCGAATCCGCCTCGCTCGAAGATATCATCCGTCTCGGCTTGTTGAACTCGCAGGTGCGGCGTGGGTCATCGCTCAGATCTGCAGCAGCAGGGGACGAGCTGGAGTTTTTGCTGGACGAGGGGAGCAGCAGGCTCATGAGTGAAGAGTTGGCGAGTTCGATTGGGGCGGGCGATGGGGACGTGGGAGGTGGAGGCGACACGGGCGAGGGGGAGAAGCGGGAGATAAAGGACAGTCCGATGACGCCTTGGCGAGGAAGGGTCGTCTCGCTGAGCGGGTCGACGTCGGCTCGGAAGGGGTCGTCTTTTGGAGCAGCAGGAGGCGCCGTACTGCCGGCGAGTCCATCGGCAGGGTCGGACGCGACGCAAGGTGGGAAGGTCCTCCTTCTCCGGCAAAGCACGACCGAGGTGTCCGACCTGCGTCGCCAAGTCGCGTCTCTCCTCGTTGAGATTGACCTGCTCAAAAGGGCTCAGTCCGGGCGGGAAGTGGTGCACGAAGACGGGGATGACGGGCGAGAGAGGGCAATGGAGTTGGAGCAGGAGCTCGTGGCGGCGAGGGAGAGGGAAGAAGAGTTGCGACGGGTCTGGGAGGAAGAACGGAGAGCGATGGAGGAGGACCCAACGCCTTCCGCCGTCAACTCAGCCCAAGTCGCCTTCCTCTCCGCCACGAACCGCTCGCTCTCGCTTTCGCTGCAGTTCTCCGACGCTCTCTGCGCCGTTCGACAGACAAGCACGCTCTACGACGCGGTTCAGTCGCGAGCGAAGATGGAGCGGGACGAGGTCAAAGGGTCGCTCGACGCTCTGAAGGCGATTGCGGCGGGTCTTCGAGCCTGGGAAGGGGCGTTGCAAGTCGTGTAGATCGCCATGGAGGAACTTAGGCTGGTCCTGTCGACTTTCGTTCACTCTCGCCATTCTTGCGGGCGGTTTCAACGAGAACGCAAGGAGGAGGGTCTTCTGCTCGCAAACCGTTTCGCACGGCTGACTGCGACGCTGAACAAGCTGAGCGCGTCACAAAGGATGAGACAGCGAGCGAGCCCACCCCTCGAGCGGCGGGGTGCGGAGTCGGTCAGCGCGCGACACGACGACGTCAGGCAACCAGCTTTGGGACGCTCTTGCTCGCCTCGCACTGCTTCCTTTGCTGTCTTGCTTCTCTCTAGCACTCACACACATCACAAACAACCCACCGCACCCGACAACAACCATGCAAGCAGCCGCCGACGCCGTCAAGAGCACTGTCCAGAACACAGGGGCCTCATCCGCCGGATCCTCGACCGTCCAGGACAAGTTCTCGCAGGGATGGAAGCCGGATGCGAACGCCGAAAAGGAGGCGCAGGGTGGAGACGACTCGCGCCCTCCCGGCACCCAGCACACCATGAAGGGTGCGTCTCTGGTTGCCTCCTCCTCACGACGACTTGCTCTCGCTAATCCTCGCTCCCTCGCGATAGACAAGCCCGTCGACGACATCCTCGCTGACGGTACTCCGTACAAGCCTGCTGCCAAGCTCGAGGGCAAGGCGATCCTCATCACCGGCGGAGACTCGGGAATCGGTCGCGCGACCGCGATCCTTGCTGCTCTCGAAGGTGCCAACGTGTGAGTGCGGGTCAGAACTGTCGCTCACAATGACAATCTGATGTTCGTTCCCGCAGCGCCATTGCCTACTTGCCGCAGGAGCAGAAGGACGCCGACGACACGAAGGAGTACATCCAGAAGCGCACGAATGGACAGAGCAAGGTCCTCCTCCTCCCGCTCGACCTCAAGTCCGAGGCCAACTGCATCAAGGCTGTCGACGAGACTGTGGCCAACTTTGGCCGCCTCGACGTCCTCTTCAACAAGTGCGCGAGGACTCGCACATCGTGCAGGGAAGTTTGGCTGACCGTTCGCTCCGTCCCGCAGCGCCGCCCAGCAGCTCGAGAACAAGGACATCACCACGCTCGATTCGAAGCAGTGGGAGGACACCTTCCAGATCAACATGGTCTGTCTCGTCCTCTCCCTCCTTCCCCTCCTCGCTGACCCGCTTCGTTCTGCAGCACCACATGTTCTACACCTCGAAGGCTGCCATACCTCATCTTACCAAGACCAAGGGCAACATCATCAATAACGCTTCTGTGCGTTTCGAGTCGCACAGAAGCGAATCCTCTTGCTGACCGTCTCAATCTTGCCTCGCGGCGCAACAGGTCAACGCTTTTGTGCGTACATTATCGCGACACTGCTCAGTAAGCCCCACTAACCCGCCGCTCAATCCCGCAGATTGGCCGCCCCGACTTGCTCGACTACGTGCGCTCCTTCCTCTCCTGCTCCTGCTCCCTTCGCTAACCTTCCTCGTCCCGCAGACTTCGACTAAGGGCGCCATCGTCGCTTTCACCCGTGGTCTCGCAAATCAGCAAGCTGAGAAGGGCATCCGCGTCAACGCCGTCGCTCCCGGTTCGTATCGCTGCTTTCCTTCCTTCCCTTGCCCTGCTGACCTGGACGCCGTTGCACAGGTCCCATCTTCACACCCCTTGTCCCCGCGACTTTCTCTCGCGAGGTGCGTCGCCCTTGTACCTCAACATCTGACGCCGACTGACTCTCCGCTTCTCCTCACAGAAGCTCGAGGGCACCAACTCTGTCCCGCTCGGCCGCACCGGTCAGCCTATCGAGATTGCCGCGCCTGTCATCTTCCTGTGCGTTCCAGAGTGCCCTTGAAGGCCGTGGTTGGCGGGAGGGAGAGGGGAAGTTGGGACTGTCGGACTGGGACTGACGGGTTCCTCCGTTCGCCTTTTACAGCGCTTCTGCGCATGCCAGTTACATCACAGGGATGTCGCTCCACATCAATGGCGGCCAGGCGAGTCCATTATGAGAGAGCAGTCCTGCAAGCGTCGCTGACCTCCTCCCGCAGTACGTCCACTGAGCGGTTCTCTCGCCCGTTCGGCCGCCCTTTCCGGAGGCAACGATGCTCGCCGCACATTGTACATACGCTTAGTCTACTGCAACCTGCACGGAGTTGACCAGGGACTTGGAGATTGCGTTCGTGACGGAGTCGCCGGGGAGCGAGAGAGACCGGAAGGGGCAGCAGCTCGTCTCGCTCTGTCACACACTCGCTTCTCTCTACAGCTCGTTACAGTACACACTCGCTCTTTAGAATGACCGTCGCAGCGCAGTACCTCCCGACGCCCGTTCCCACCCCTCCTCCCGCCGGCACAGCAGTCGCGGAACTAAAGAAGGGCAAAGCCCTCAAGCCTCCGTACCTCCCGCAGCGGCACAGCTACACCCCGACGCACCCTGAGCTCTTCAGGATCGAGTTCGGACCCGAAGGAGAGGAGTTTGGCAGCTCGTTGAGGGCGGGTAAGGTGCGTGGAGGGACTCGGTACTCGCTCAGCGGACGACGACGGCACGATCTGGGTGATCGGAAGGGCGGACAGAGGTGTGCAAGTGGATGAGAATGCTCGTACGGTGGCACCTAGAGACGATTCAGGCGTTGACATGGCATATCTCCTCTTCCTCGCTCAACTCGCCCCACCTCCAACTGTTCCGACTTCACCCTTACCTCGCGTTCCAAACAGGCATACAAGAAGGGCGACATCCTGTGCCCCATCCGCAACACCCTTCCGGGCATCAAAGCCTACTCGTCCGTCCAGGTCTTGCCCGACCCTCCTCTCCCCTCGTCGGCCTCGAACGAATACCCCTCGACCTACTTCGACTCGGCACCCTCCTCGACTCGCCGACACATCGAGCTCAACTCGGACTTGCTTTACGTCAACCACTCGTGTGACCCGAACGTTGTGTTTGACGTGGAGGGCGTCGAGGCGGGTCTTGAGGAGGAGAGCAAGGATGGACTGTGGGAGGGCAAGTGGAGGGTTCGCGCGGAGAAGGACATTGCCAAAGGCGAGGTGAGTTTGCTTCGCTCCTATTGCGAGGCGGAGGCGACAGCCCTGGCTCGCCAGAGGTTGCCGAAGATCTCACGCTCATTCTTCTCCTTCGCCCGCAGATCCTGACCTTTGCGTACTTCTCGACTGAGTGGGACATGGATCAGCCGTTCCACTGCCTGTGCGGTACCGACCGGTGCATTAAGACTATCCAAGGCGCCAAAGATCTCGACACAAAGGTCCTCGACAGGTGCGTTCGTCTGGGCCGAGCAGGCGCGCTTCGAGATTGCGGCCCGTCCCGTCGAGCGCTCGCTGAGCTTGTTGACGCACAGCTACTTCATCAACCGACACATCCGCGGCATGAAGGAGCACCAGCAGCGGTCATAGGTGCCCTTCTTTCGCTATCCCGCGCCTTCCCGCCTACGCCAAAGGACGCTGCGCCCATCTCTCGCCATCAAAATGCACAAACTCCCGCCAATCAGTCGTTCAGAAGTTTGTCACCTCGGTACAAAACCAAGCATGCACCACCCCCGAGTCGTT
Source organism: Rhodotorula sp. ZM1 (assembly GCA_009806315.1). Classification (NCBI taxonomy): domain Eukaryota; kingdom Fungi; phylum Basidiomycota; class Microbotryomycetes; order Sporidiobolales; family Sporidiobolaceae; genus Rhodotorula; species Rhodotorula sp. ZM1. Next base: position 42,030 of record QYSD01000055.1, on the reverse strand, counting down.
ATTCCCCTGCATTGCTCAAGCCCTGTATCGCATGGCTCGAGTTCCGCGACCGTTCCTGCGTCCGGATTCGCCGGTTCTCCCACGGGAAGACGTCGCTGTTCAGCACAAGCGGCGTGAAAAAGGGAGAGGGAGGAAGGCCAGCGATCGCCTCAACCGCGAGTCCGTCCTAGCTTCTTGGGTTTCCGTCATACGCAGGCAGATTCGACTCGGCCGGGCACGCAGCATTGGAAGGAAGAGGAGTTTCGAATGTTGACGTCGTCGTCTTCGTCGAGCGAAAAGGCGACCTTCGCCCTCGTGTTTGTCCTTTGCTGCGTTTGTGCACCAGTGTGTGCTTGGTAACACTGCTACAGCCTCGACACCCCAGCTTGACCAGCCCGCCGCTTTCCTCACCATCGACCTCGTCGTTCCCCTTCCCTTTCAGGTCGATCACTTGCCCTCGAAACACGCTCGAGCAATGCCGCCCCGGTCCTCTCTAGGCGCGCAACCAGGCTTGCCGACGTACTTGCCCGCTTCCCAGTCCGCCGGACCCAACAACCAACAGCAGCAGGCGAGGAGGGTCAGCGACGGCAGGTCTGATCAGAGGTCGGTCGTTGCGGGCCCGTCGCGGACGCCCAGCAGTGCATACGAGCCTGGTGCACCTATCAAGTTCTATGTAAGCCCACAGAGGCTTGTCACAGGCGAGCGCTGCGCTGACTGATTGCCCTTGATCGCCGGAACTTCGCACAGGATGAGGAGGTGCGTTCACCTCGTTCACTCACGGCTCAGATACGACTGTACTGACGCTCACGATATCCCACAGGTCAAGAAGATGCACGACGAGCTCGACAAGCGGGCGCCCGAGGAGCGAGTCGCGGCTCGACGGGCCATGCGCTCTCCTTCGACCCGCCGCCGCAAGCGAGGCGTGACCTGGACGGGCTTCTTCCTCCGCGTCGCAGCCGCCTACGTCTTGATCGCCTACTTCTTCGTCTGCCCGAACAGCACGAGCGACCGTGCCATCTGCCGTGGACTCGACTCGGTCAGCGACAGGTTGAGGCGGTACGAGCCGCATGTCCGGCCCTACGTCCAGACTGCGCAGCGCAAACTCGAGCCCTACGTCGCCGAAGTCGAACGGCATACGAAGCCCTATGTCGATGTCGTCCGCCCGCACTACCACCGCGCAGACCGCCTCGTCCGCCCGCACGTCTCGACCGCCTACCGCTTCGTCCGTTTGAGCGTCTACCCTGCCATCCTCCGCGCCGTTCGCTACTCGCAAGCCGCGACGCAGCCAATCATGACCAAGCTGCGCAAGCAGTACGTCAAGACGCTTGAGCCTTCCGTCGAATGGTATTCCGACTCGCTCAGCAAATGGTACGTCGCGCACATCGAGCCGCACATAACGCGGTACTCCTTCCTCGTGCGCAAGCACTCTCAGACGGCCTACGATGCCTTCTCGCCTGTGTGGAAGACCGGCGTCCCGCGCGCCCGCCACCACTGGAGGACGCACCTCGTCCCCTTCTCTCGCCGCGCATATTCGACCTCCCGCAAGACCTACACGATGCACGTCCACCCACGCGCTGTGACCGTCGGGGGCCACACGGCGCGATTCTACCGCTCAAAGATCCTTCCGACGCTGCACCGGTTTTGGAGCAAGTTTATCGCGCCACAACTCGACAAGATTCGCGAGAGAATCTTTGAGTACAAGGCAAAGAAGGCGAAGCTCGAGGCAGTCCAACGCGTCGAGAAGGTTAGCGAGGAGATTGCCGAGGAGCGTGGCGAGAAGGACTTGAACGGTGCGGTTGCTGCGATTCCCGCCGGCGTCATCCTTCACAGAACGCTGACGAGTTGGCATACAATACCATTGTTTTGGTCATGCAGACTTCATCAAGGACCTCCGCGACGACAAGATCGCGGCCGACGCCTCTCCCGCCATCTTTGCCGAAGAAGCTCCTCCCGCCTACTCTGCCTCCGTCCCTCCTCCCCCTCCTCCCCCTCCCTCTGCCTCAGAGGCCGCCGCCCTCCGCGCGGAGAAGCGCGCAGCCCTCGAGACCCTCCAGTCAACCTACGAGAAGGAGATCGCCGCGCTCGGCCAAACCGAACACCGTCTCCTCGTCGAACGCCTCGTCGATATCCGCCAGCGGGCGATCGAGGACATTCCTGCTCGCTTTGAGCCCGCGCTCGAGAAACTCGACGAGGAGGGCGACGCGATGGTTGGCAAGCTGGGCAAGTACTTCGCTCGCGTTGGCGCGGACGAGGAGACGCCCGTGGTGGAGAAGATCAACGACTCGGAGGACTTGTGCGCCAAGGCTGAGAGGCGCGTGCGCAAGACTGCCGAGGCGATAAAGAAGGAGGTTGAGGAGTACCGCGTGGACCTGGAGATGAGGGAGCGCGCGGCCGTCGAGAAGGCGCAGCAGGCTGTTGGCGAGCTCGTCAGCAAGGCTCAGGATGACCTCGGTACCGGTTGGACTTGGTGCGTAGGCCCAAATTCTCGCCAGCGCGACTCTCGCTCACATCGCTCCCAAGCAGGCTTGACGGTGTGACGGCCAAGGACTGGCAGCGTGCGTCTCTTCCTCTCGCTCGAAACGTCCGAACCCAAAGCTGATGGAGCATTCCCGTAGGCTACCACGGCTTGCGGCGCGCCGAGGAGAACCTCGACAAGAACTTTGCGGCCCTCCAGACCGGCGCCATCAAGGAGCCCGCTCTCGCCGACCTCCGCCCCTACTCGCTCCTCGACCAGTACCACGAGTCGCCCGACAACCTTGTCGCTGCCTTCGAAAAGATCCTCCACAAGATCAAGGTCAAGGGTCAGCGCGAGCTCAAGGGAGAGTGGCAGGGTGTCGTCCCTGAGGCGCAAGCCGCGTACGAAGCGGTCACGGGCAAGATAGCAGCCGTCGTCGATGACCTCAAGATCTCGGCGTCGTCCGTGGCCGGCTACGAGCGCAAGCCTACCAACGTTGCGCAATCGATGAGCTCGCTCGCCAAGGCGGCTCAGGCTTCGGCCAGCTCGCTCGCTGCAGAGGCGGTTAAGGCTCTTCCAACGATCGAGGCTCGTCACGAATACGTCGAGGCAGTCAAGTCGGCGTATGGTGATGCGTCGCAGCAGGTCCTCCGTGCCGCAGGAGTCGAGCCTTCGCCGACCAACTTCCGCCAGTCCGCCTCGTCGCTCGCCCACGCTGCCTCGGAGTCCGCCGCGACCGCCTATGCCGAAGCCTCGCAGTCTGCCCTTCGCGCACTTGGCAAGGAACCCTCGCCGACCGATCTCGCACAGTCCATGACCTCGATTGCCAACGTGGCTTCCGCGTCGGCCGCCAGCGCCTACTCGCAGGTCATGTCCGACTACCCGGCATCGATCTCGTCTGCCCTTGCCGCTGCGACTCAAGCCGTCGACCGCGCAGCAGACGACGCCCTCAGCAGCGCATCGTCTCTCGCCGCCTCGGCAGCAAGCGTCGTGTCGTCCCTCGCGGCTCCCGCCGCGACAATGCTCAGCCCCGCTCCTGTCGCCGATGCCATCGAGGGGGCCAAGGCGGCCGCAAACGAGTTCTTCGGCGAAGTCTCGCAGGACGCTCTCCGCGCCGTTGGGCGGGAGCCGTCGCCCACGAACTTTGCGCAGTCGGCAACGAGCCTCGGCAGCGTCGTCTCGTCGGCGCTCTTGAGCGTTAGCACGGCTGCTGCCTCGAGTGCATCGGTCGGCCGCTCCTCCGCTTCGTCCCGAGCCAGCGCCGCAACCCGCAGGGCCGCTGCAACCGCCAGCGGAATGAGCGCCTCGGCCTCTTCGCTCGCCTCGTCCATGTCGTCCCGCGCGAGTCAGGGCGTCTCGTCCGGCGTCTCGGTCGCCTCGTCGCTCAATAAGCCTCACCCGAGCTACAAGAAGAGCCAGGCAAGCGCGTCGATCGCGAGCGGTACGGACGGCGTCAAGCGCAGAGCGTCGAGTGTCGTCTCCGCCGCTGCGAAGAACGTTGCGGGTACGGGCGCGGTGAGGCGTCCTCCTGCGGTTGTCAAGAGCGCGTCGAGCGTTGCGAGTGCGGTCAAGAGCAAGGCGGAGGAGTTGGCGAGTCCGCATCCGAGCTACATGAAGAGTCAGAGGCAGGAGAAGGTTGCTCAGGCGACGGACAAGGTCAAGAAGGTCATCGCGCACGGCGAGCTGTGAGGCGTCGACACCCCGCTTTCGTCCTCTCTTCCCTGTACATGCCCCTACGCGTCACCTCATTCTCCGCACCCCTTGTTCGCATCCGCACAACGTATACTCGCCTTTCGTCCCGCCTCTCTTCGCCTTTCCTCCCGCCTCTCTTCGCCTTTCTCCCTACACTCGTGCCCGCCCTTTTCTTCCGCCTGCCTCGCTTGAGAACGTTCCCGTTCACGGCGATGACCGCCAAGCGAACTGGCACGCCATGCAGCTCGAAGCCAACTCGAAGCTCGTCCATCTATTTTCCCCTCTCGTCGAATCTCGCCGCTTCTCCGCCGCTTTCGCCTTCCACGCACAACGGTTCCGAGTGTCCCGATACTGCATCCGGCCGAAACGGCTCGTCTAAAGGGGACGACACACGCGGCCGAGCGGGTCGGGGACTTTCGATAACCTCGCCGGCGCCTCTTCTCACCTCTTCGTCTCGCTTCTGGCTCACCTTCTCTGAGCTGTAGGATACCCACATATGCAACTCTTTCGACACCCTTTGACCCCTTCATACTTGGGAGGCCTGGCGGGACATACCGGCGCCTCTTGCTCGGACAAGAGCGAAGGCGCTAACGAAGGCCCAGACAGTGGAGAGGGATGAGAAAAAGTTGCTCCATCTGATGCTTGACGGCGCTTAGTCTACAATTGAGTGCGGTAATGAAAAGTCGTGGGGAGCAACCCGAGGTACCTTCCGCGCAACACTCCTCCTCCCGACTGTGAGCCACGGTGAGCCCACGACTTTGCTTGCTACAAAGCAACACCAACAGCGAGAACACTCGGCCGGTCCAACAAGGTGCGGACCGCTCTTGCTTGTCCTGCTCTGCTGCGACGCACCCGCACTAACGGCCGCTCTCTTCCTCACAGACCGCCGTGTCCAGGGCGCTTTGCTGCCTTCGGGCTGTGTATCGTGCTCGCCAGAGCGACTCGTACTCGCCTGCTAGTCTCCGAAGCTCTCGTCCCACTCCTCGTCCTCGATCACTCGCTGGGTCACCACTTCCTCCCTCGACGAACACGAGCCGCAGGACGGTGCGACTTACCTTGGGAGTACATCGGCATGGACATGTTCGCCTACCAGCCACCCAACACCCACTCGCCAGGCCGCTACGGCCACTCTCCCTCGGGCGGATCCGCGGACCCCTCCTCGTCCTCCTTTGCGCCTCGACCCGGCTCGTCATCCGGCGCGCACGCCTCGGGAGGATTCACGGCAACCCTTCCACCGTTGCAGGAACATGCAACGACGGACGTGACGGGCTCGAACGGGTCGGGCGGCGCCGCTGTGGGAGGAGCGAGGCCGACGCTCGTCGAGTTTGAGCAGCTCGCGGGGGAAGATGCGTTCGGTGCGGTTGGCGGCGACGCAGGAGACCGAGGATATGCGCAGGGTGGGTTTGGAGGTGCAGCGACCGGCGTGGGGTTCCGCGACCCGTTTGCGAGACCAGGTTCGACGGGTGGACAGGCTGGCGGGATCTTTGCTGGAGTCGCAGGAGGAGCGGTCGGCATGGATGGAGCGACGTCGCAGTCGCCTTCTCAGCACGCTTACTTCAACCCGCAGACGATCAACCCGAGCGTCAACACCCGCAATACCCGCCCGATGACGGCCCCCTCGGGACACGGCTACATCGGCACGCACTCGTATTCTGCCGCTCCCTCAGCTTTCTACGCACCCGCGCAACTCGGCTCGTTCGACTCGTACCACGGCGCGCCGCCTCACACCACCGTACCTCCTCCCGGGCCCTCGACTTTCCAGTACCAAGCCGACTCGAACCCACACGCGGCCGAGTACGACGCGTACCGTGCGAGAGGGTTCAGCTTGCCCGACGTCAATGGCAACACGTTGGGGATGGGCGTCGACCCGCTCGTCCAGGTGACGGACGGCACATCTCCTCCCTCGAGCACGCCGTTCTTCTACACCCCTCCGGCGGCACAGAGTGTTCGACCGATGACGACTGGCGGCATGTTCTACCCGGCCGTGCTCGACCCGCATGCGTCGGCCGTCATGCCCGCCCCGCTCGTGGGTGCACCAGGATCCGTCCTCCCTCCCGGCGGTCCCTTCGGCCACTACTCCTCCGACAACAGCCGGCCCGGCTCGTCTTCTGGCGCCGCCGCCGCAACCGCCCGACGACGGTCCTCTGGCGGCGTGACTGTGCAAGCTGCGGCCAGCAAGCAGTACAACTTTGTCCAACAGGCCGGCCAGGTGACGAAGCGGCCTCGACGGCGGTACGACGAGATTGAGCGGATGTACAATTGCGACTATCCGGGCTGCACGAAGGCGTACGGAACTCTGAACCACCTCAACTCGCACAAGACGATGCAGAAGCATGGGCCCAAGTCGACGCCCGCCCGTGCGTTCCTCCCTTTCCCTCGCCATTGCAAGATAACGTCCGACTGACTCACCGTACGAGCCCACAGAGTTCAAGGAGATCCGCAAGGCGTGGCGAGAGCGGAAGAAGGCTGAGGCAGCAGCCGCAGCTCGCGCGCAGGCCGGCGCTTCCCCTCAGGTTCGAGGGCAGGCCAGCGCTCCAAACGGTGGTGCTCCCCCGCTGGTCCCCATTTCCGACTCGATAACCGACCGACCTCGACCGTCGACTTCGGCGGGCGAGTACCACGTCACGATGCCTGCGCCGTACATGTCGGCTGGAGGCGTGCCGCCTGTCCTGCCATACGAGGGCGGCGCCGGTCCAATGACATCGGCTATGCCTGTCGGTCGAGCGCTGCACGTCGGCCCGCTCGATTCGCAGCTCGGGATGTACCCAGGCGCATTCCCGTCGAGCGTCGGCGGACCTTTTGACGCCTTCAGCAACGGCGCCAACCGACCCGTCACCGCTCCCTCGTACTACGTCGCACCCTCGTTCGGCTCCATACCGCCTCATCACCCGCTCGCGGCTCAGTCGACCGCCTCACACCAGCCTTCTCCGCTCGGCCCCGGCACCTCCCATGCGCGATACATGAACCCCCTTTCGTCCACACTCGGCGTAGCAGCCTCCGCCGACCGCCGCTTCTCCCTGCCCGTCTCCTCCCTCGACTCGACAGCGCAATTCCAGCTCCCTCCGCCTCCCGCAACAGCCGGCTCGCTCCCTCCTCCACCACCTCTCAGCAGTGCCGCAACGACCGGCACGCCCGCAAGTCCAGAGATGAAGATGCCACAGCCTATGCCGCCGGCTGCGCCGTTCCCGCTTCTTGCGTCGTCGGGCGGAGCGGGGGCTGGTGGAGGCGGCGCGGCGGAAGAGGTGTCGGCGCAGTGAGCCGGGATGCGTGTCCATATCGTCATATCCGTCCTGCACTGGGCGTCGCTTCTGTTTCCTCTCGTATATCGGGCTCGCCAAAAGAACCTGCCTGCACCCCTTCGCATCTTCCGTTCTAGATAGGATCGTCTTGTCGCAATACCATGTTGCCCTCGCACATCCGTCCTCTGATTCCTTCGTCCGCGAGAGCGCGTGTCAACCAGGATGGCAGACAAAAAATAAAAACGAAAAGACCAAACCAGGCTGGCTCTCGGCTCGCGCAGGTAAAAGGAGAAAGCTCTTCGACCGGGAATTGAACCCGGGTCTCAGCCGTGACAAGGCTGGATACTAACCACTATACTATCGAAGACTACGCTTGCTAGATGCACTAGCTGGATTGTGCCATTGTCAATTTACGCTGTCATACAAATACAAACTGCGCCGCCCCTTCGCCTTCCGCTTCGATTTCTTTCATCGTCAACGTCGTGGGCTTACGGACCGTGTGTGGACTACCAACAATGGTCAGAGAATGCAGCTGGAGGCAGATTCGGACGCTTCTCGCCGACACCGCTTCGCCTCGAGACCTCACCCCGACGAGAAGGAAGCCATACGCCTACCGAACGACTTCGTGGGCCCGAAAGTCGACGTGCGACGGTCGCAAGCACACTTGTGAGTCACATTGCAAAGCTCTCGGTCTCCCTGACCGGGTTGAGTTCCACTCACACCTCTCTCGGCCTCTCTTTCCCTCCTTCCCTTCACTCGCTCAAGGCGAACTCGCGAAGCCCCGCGTCCGGCTCACAGTAGGGACGAGATTCTCGTGACGTGCCTCGCCCAGCTCGCAACGCCCAAATCGCCGCTCCAGCCTCACCTCCTCCCCGTCCTCCTCGCACATCTGATACAGCCGGCAGAGCTCACACCCTGCCCAACGGCTCAGCACAGCCCTTTAACTCCCACGCTGACCCGAGTGCTCCACAGCGAGCTTCGACGAGTCCGTGCGGACAGGCGCCGGGGGCTCTCGCCCCGCTTGACGGCCGGGACGCTTGATGGGAGGGCGGCAAAGAGGACTCGGGGTCCGCCGCGGGCGTCCGTGGAATTGTGTTTGACGATCGAGGAGGCGGGCAATGCGACCAGCTCACCTTGGTCGTGCCGGAAGTCGAGGTCACGAGCACTCTCTTCCTCTCCCATTTCGTTTCCCCCCTCGCTCCTTCCGCCAGCTGTCCGAAGTGCGTCACTTTGCGGGGTACTCTCTTCACGGCGCAGTTCAGAGAGCGAGATGCTAACAAAGAGTTGGCGGGAAGGACGGGAATTTTGGCTGGAACTGTCGCCACGACGTTCGAAACGACGGCGAACCTCTGCCCAAACTCCCGATATCAAGCGCTAAAAGCTTCTTCCGAGTCGTAACTAGCGAGGTCGGTAGCTGGCTTCGTTGTCCAAATCCGCTCGCACGGCTTTTTCTCCCTCTGGACCTATCGTACACGCCAACTTTCGCTGCTCCTGCCCAGCTCGCGTAGGTGAAGAAGAATCTATATTCGCACAGAAAAAGCGTATGGGTGAACGAGACCGGCTAAGAAAGACCACGGAAAGAAGAATCCAACGAGAAAATGCGAAGCGAGAGGAACGACGAAACGAGAGAAGCGCTCCGAGGAATAGGTGACACCGCGGAAGGTGAAAGAGGAGATCTAGGCACTGCTTCTAAGCCAAACAAGAACCCGGGACGAGGAGAGAATGGCTCAGAGGCCGCCGAAGACGTCGAGCTTGAGGGGCTGGCCGTCCTTGTTGAGGGTGAGCTCGACCCGCTGCCCGTTCCTCGGCGCCAGCACCTTCTTGACGGGGTTGGGGATCGACTGCTCGCCCGCCTGGATCGACACATTCGAGAGGAACGCCTGGAGCCAGTCGAGCTTGGGGCCGGCGAGCGCGGCGAGCCAGTCGCCCGTCGGTGGGAGGACGCCGTTGATCGAGTAGACGTGCTTCTTGCCGCCGTCGGCAAGCTCCTCGACCGAGTGCGCAATGTCATTCTCGGCGAGAATGGCGCCGGCATCGACCGGCTTGGGGGGCATGGCGAGGTAGTCGATGGTCGGAATCTTGGACTCGTCGCCGCCGTAGTAGTCGTCGAGGACGTTCTTGATGAGCTGGTGCTCGATGTTGCCGAGCATCTCGGCGATGGGCGTTTGCGTCGACGTGCAGTGCTTCGCCGCGACCGGTCCCTGGAGGATGCAGACACGCTGCGGGTCCTGGTCGAAGACAGCCTCGATGTCCTCGGCCTGCCAGAGAGAGTCCTTCTTGAACCAGATGCTGAAGTTGGCGTCGAGGACGGGGATGAATGGGACGGGCTGGCGAGAGATGAGTCAGCATGCCTGAAATGAGCCACGAGCAGCGAAAGAGAGGCTCACTTTCTGACCGGGACGCTGAGCGATGGCAAGGAAGTAGGAGACGTCTGCAGAAGCGAGGATCTGATCCTCAGCCTGGGGATACTGGGTGAGGAACTTCTTGAGGAACGCCTCGGGCTCATTGAGCTCCGAGTATGACTGGAGAGCCGAGATCTTTACGCCCGAGTCGTTGACGTTCGACAAACGCTCCTCGACGCGGCGAATCCAGTCGCCAACGAGGTTACGGAGCGACGGGTCGATCCAGCGCTTCTCGTGCGCGACGTACATGAGGCGGACGAGGCGAGCGTTGACCTCAGCGTAGGTCATGTCGGCGAGGTCGCAAGGAGAGCCGTCGGCCTTGGCGGGGAACCAAGGCTTCTGGAAGTCGGCGTTGAGGCGGTCGATCACGTACTTCTTGTTGTCGGCGAGCCAGGCGAGCTGCTTCTCCTTTGACAGGGAAAAGACCTTCCTGCGAAGTGGTAAGAGCGGAGCGTCAGTACGCAGCGCGAGAGGCGAAGAACGAGACGCAAGACGCACTTGTCAAACTCCGCCCACAGCTTGACACCACGAGTCGCGACCTTGTGGATCGGCTCGCCAAGCTCCGAGTTGACCGTGAGGATGCCGCCGGTCGGCTTGTCGTACGTCTGCTCCCACTGGCTGTCCTCGACGCCGGGCGCGTCGACGATGAGCTGCTTGACCGACTCGCTCGTGTGCGCCTCCTTGGCCACCATAGCCCACGACGCGAACATAAAGCCGTCGAACGGCATGCGCGCGACGCCGTACTGCTTCTCCGACCACTCGCCCGAGAGGTAAGGGTAGCATCCCTCAGCCGAACCGAAGCCAGAGCCGGCAACGAGCTTGATGTTCGGGTGCTGACGAATCGAGGCGTAAGTCGCCAGGATCGGGGCGTGGAAATCCTCGCACGAGTGGTGGCCACCGGCACGACCGCCGGTCCATTGGAGGATGATGGGGAAGTCGGGGTGGGCGGCGGCGATGTTGACGACCTGGCGGATGCCGTCGACTGATCCGGGCTTGAACGAGACGTGCTTGATGCCGGCCTCGCGGAGCGTGTCGATGATCTCCTTGGCCTTCTCGGTCGAAGGAATACCGGCAGCAACGCAGAGGCCCTCGACGGGCTCGCCCTCCTGCTTCATTTTGGCCCAGAGCGGGAACTGGAACGTCCACTGGCGCTGGTTGATGTACAGCGAGTTGAGGGTGATGCCAATGCCGGGCTTGTTGACGAGCTTCTGGATCTCGGCGACCTTAGCACGGACAGCCTTCTCGTTGTAGTGACCGCCGCCAGCAAGCTCGATGTGGTAGCCCGCGCGGAGGACGGCCGAGACGAAGCCGGCCTTGACGGTCGTCGGGGTCATACCGCCGACCATGAGAGGCGGCTTCGAAAGGAGACGCGAGAAGGGCGTGTCAAGGTGGATCTTGCCGTCGCTCGTGCGGACGAGGCGCGGGTGGAAGCGCTCGTTCCACTTCTCCTCTGTCGGGACCTTCTTCCCCCACGCCTCCTTGCCGGCGCCAACGCCCTCGCCACGGTTGCCGAGCATGATCGTGCGGATGCCGCGGCCCTCCCAGTTGCGCGCGCAGAGCGAACCGATACCGCTCGCGCCGCCCGTGCCGAAATCGATGGCATGCGTTGCGGACGACGGGAAGTTGGTGGCGTGCGAGACCCAGTGGATCGGCGAAGTGAAGATCTGTCGGAAGATCGACTCGAGGACCGACGAAGCCGAGAGATGGCGCATGTCGGAGCCGTCCTCGGTGTTGTAAACAGCGCAAGTGAACGACGAAGGCGCCCAGAAGGCGGCCTCCTCGGCCGAGAACGTCGCGAGGGCCTTCTCGGTCGCGCCCTGGAGGAGGTGGGAGTGGTAGGGGACGTTGATGGGGAGGAAGCGCATCGAGAAGACGGGGAGACGCTTCGAATGGGGGATCTTCGACTGGTCCTTGCCAGCAGGTGCGCGGTTCTTGCGGAGGCCGTCGGCGAGACCGACGAGGTCCTTCGGCGCACCGGTCACGACGAACGCCCTTGCACCGTTGTAGAGGCTGATCGAGACGGTCTCGTCCCGACCCTCAGACTTGACGTGCCCGTTGACCTCGGCGATCTTCTTCTCGAGCGACTTGAGGTCGAGGCCGGTCACGGCAAGCATGGCAGTCGGGATGCCCTCGCCGTTCTCGACCGAGCTCGACTCGAGGGCGGGCGAGATGGCGATCGAGGGGAAAGCGAGCGTGCCCTGGAGACCGATTTGGAAGAGGACGGTCAGGCCGCGCAGAGCCTGCTCGTAAAACGGCTCCCACGCATCGCTGCCGTCCTTCGTGTCGGTAGGGTACTCGTGCGCGATGACAAGCGCAGAGACAACGCCCTGCGAGTGACCGGTCGCGCCCTCGAACTTGCTGCCGAGCTCGGCAGGACCAAGGGACGAGCCCTTGCCGTAGACGACATACTGGCAGAGCTGAGTGAGGCCGATGAGGGGGAGCGAGACGGCACAGGTCGCGAGGTAGGAAACCTCAGGGCGGGAAGAGGGATCTTGTAGCCAGGCAAGGGCGTCGAGCGAATGGTCGTAAAGGAGGGTGTGCTGCTCGGCCGCGGCGAGCGAGACGAGGTGTTCGGAGGCGCGGGCAAGGAAGGGCGTAAGAAGCGGGGTGTACAGGTCGTAGAGGGTCTGCAGCCGAGAGAGAGATCAGTTGACCGCGCTCCGTCAGCTCGGGACAGAACTACGTACCTGGAGCTCGTCAAAGTAGATCTCGTTCATTCCCTGACCACCAAAGAGTGCGTAGACCTCGGCCTGGCCCGCAGACGCCTTTTGCAGGAGAGACGACTCAGACTGCTTGGGCAGAACCTTGCCGAGAGCTTCAACCTCGAGCTTGGTCTTGGCGAGAAAGAACGACGAGATGACGAGGGCGCGAACGGGAGCAGCGAGTGAGGCGGTGAGAGTGTGGACATCGGTTCCGCTGAGGTAGACGGACGCGAAATGGTTGAAGGCGGCGAGGAGGACGGCGGCGGTGGCGGGTGAGGTAGCAGTCGACGGGAAGGGGAGAAGGCCGGCGACGTGCTTGAGAAAGTAGGCGGTGAGGACGAGCTCCTTCTCGTCGTCGCCCTCGCCGGCCTGCTCGTCGTCAAGCTCGGCAGCTTCGAACCCAACGAGGTTGCCGCTCTTCTCGGCGGCGTGGAGCCAGTCCTGGAACGTGTCGCGTGCGACTTCGGCCGCAATCCATTCCTGCGACGTGGAGGGAACGTGTAGCGAGATGCGGGTTTGGGTCGAGGGGTGCAACAGGACGAGGGGGCGGGTCGTCGCCGTGTGGACCGGCGTCGAAGTCCCAGTCACGCTCCGTGTCGCTCGGCCGTTCATCGTGCTCGTTCGAGAGTAGAGGGAGGCGGGAGAACAGTGCAAGTCTAGCTGTGGGGTGAACGATGCGAAGTCGTCAGCCCCCCGTTCCGATCGGATCGTTCGACGTGTGCAGCACTGAAATGTTCCTCCAAGGCGCCTCTCGCCCTCTCCAGCCCGTCACGTCGAGTTGAGGGAGGCCACGGCGTCGTCTTGGGCTTGTTGGGGAGAGGAGGCGGTGTTCCATGCGAAAGTACACCTTCCGGGGCGGCCGCTGCGAATTCCACAAGTCCCACAGACCCTCCACAGCCTATCCAGGGAGCGTCCAGGCTGGAAGAGGACGTACACGAGGAGTATTCGATGCGTTGAGACGCTGAGGAGGTCGAAGCGCGGGCCGGTTTGCGGGAGTCTAAGGCAGGGGTACGTGTGCGCTCGTGGGGATCACTCGGAGTGCTCGTGCAAGAAGGGAGACGCTCGAAGCGGGAGAGGAGGGATGCGGACGTTGGTTGTGGGGAGAAGTTCTCCGGAAGGCGCCGCTCAACTTTGCTTCTCCGAAGGCGTCGTGGCATGCCAAGCAGCTTCAGATCGTTCACAGAAGACAGCTGTAACCAGCGCCCCTTTTCCCGGCGACCCGCCCCTCTCGTTCTCCGCGAAAAATGCCAGGATGTGTCGAAAACCCTACTTCAACTGCATGGTGAGGTGTGTGTGTAGTCGGGGCGATGTAGGGTATGAAGAGCCTAGTAGACGTAGGGAATGATGCTGCAGTCGACGGGACAGGAGAAGTCAGTCTTGCGGGACGAATCCAGCCACGGCGGAAGGTTGAACGCACCGCCAGGGCACGAGACGCTTGTACGTCTCCCAGTCCTTCTTGTACCTGCGCAGGGACGAAGCGGACGTCAGTTTGCGATCAAGCCAATCACCAAGCGACCGCAGTAAGCTGCGCAAGCCCAACAGTCGAAGCAGCGAGCAGGTTGGCGGAACTCACTTCTTCGCGCACGCCTCGTCGTCCCTCGTCTGCCTGTGGGCGAGGAGGATGCCAAAATAGACAGGGTAGAAGTACGGCAACGGGGTGGAGAAGCCGCAGGGCAAGCACCATGCCCAAGCCATGATCCAGTCGCCGAGGCTGTCGAGTTCAACTGGGTCAGCGAACGCCCGGGGGGAGATAGAGGGGATGGGATGGCGCACTAGTTCGGATGACGGGACATGCCCCACCAGCCAGAGGTGAGGAGGCGAGTCCCGCGCTCAGTCTGCATCGACGTGAGGTCTGCCCAGCCCGCTCGTCAGCGCACGCCCTCTCACTCCTTGAAACAGCGCACGGACACACTCTTAGGGTTCCTGCCGGACCTGAACTCGTTCTTCTCATTGTTGCTGCTGCGGAAGATCCAGTACCCGACGAGCTGGACGGCGAGGACGCCCGCGCAGCCCGAGAGGCCGATGTCTTTCGGGTGGAAGGCGAGGTAGTAGGCGGTGTAGGAGTAGGTGAACGGAACCCAGAGGAGGTCTCCGACCGAGAGCATGAACCCGAAGCCGTCCGTCGTGATGTCCTGCGGGCGGCGAATCGTCAGTGTTGGCGTCCCGGGGGAAAGGTTTGTGCCCGCTCACCATGGTCGTGAGGATGGCGGGCTGCGGGAAGAAGCCGTGTTAGCTTTTCATGCGTGGGACTCGACGATTTGGGTTCGCAGGCTCACCTCATTGAACTCGGCGTCGAGAACATACCACGAATGGAACGCGACGGTCAAGATCATGCTGTCTGTGACGCGTCCAATCGTCGAGTACTGGTACGCGACCATCGAGAGGTCGATGACGATCCAGAGGATGAGACCCGGTCGCATCTCGTTGAAAGCCTTGATGTCAAAATCGCCGAGACGGGGGTTGAGGCCGCGGCCGATAAACCACTATAACGCAACACGCTAGAAGGTTAGCCCGTGGCAACGGGACGCGGCCGGAAGGCGAGACTCGCGTTGTAGAACGGGTTGGGGGTGTTTCCTCCGAGCGCGAGCATCTGTTCGCCGATGTAGCTCTGGTAGTAGACGAAGGTCGCCTGCAGCTCAGGAGCGTCAATATCACGCAGAAAGTGAGAAGAAGGCGCGAACGAACCAGGAACGCCGACCAGGCGAGAGCGGCCGAGATGAGCTGCGCCCAGTGGTTCGGGATGTAAAGGAGCGCGCCGGGTCCGAACTTGTACGTCCAGGCGGCGATACCAAAGAGCGTGACCATCATAGTCGAGAACGCTGCGAACAGGCGATGTCGCGGGTAAGCGGACGAGAATCGGCGAGAGGAGGGAGGAAGGGGCTCGCCGTTCATGGTGTACTTAAGCTTCTTCCCGTTCCTAAGTTTGACGCCCTCAATCTCCTTCCCCGGCAACGCCAGCGCGCACGCGACCGTCCAGAAGTACCAAGCGAGGTAGACACCGGCCGCCTCCCAGTCCCAGAGACTCTCCCACCAAGTCGGGTCCTGCATCGCCTTAAGGCCGTTAGAGTGAAAGGCGACGAGCTTTCTCATTGGCCAGGGAGGGCATTGGTCGGCCGTGCAGGCAAAAGCGAGCCCTGCATCTCGCGCAAACTTCAATGTGAGATGAGGTTGTGGGGAGGAGAGCTAGGGACGCACAATAGGTGAAGAAGGGCACGGCGAGTGTCACCCCGAGCGCGCCGAGTCCTCCTCCGAATTCGTAGTGCTCTGTACGTGGCGCAGGGTCGTATGTCGCGACCTTGCCCTTGTCCGGCGAGGGTGCCATGATTTGATGGGGCGCGAGGGCAGCGAGGAAGTAGGAGAAGCGCAGAGCAGGTGCAGCTGGTCTGTCGTTCGCAGAGAGCGAGTCCAGAAAAGCAAAGGAAGCTGGGGAAGCGAGAGGTCGACCGATGCAAAGCCGCAGCGGGAATCGAGCGATCGAGCGAGCGAATCGCCCGACCTCGAAGCGAGCACCGTTCCGTGTGCACAGAACGAGAGAAATGGTATGTCACGAAGTAGGGTATAGACGCGGGTTAAGGAGAGGGTGCCGTCCTTCAACCGTCCGGAAGCGCGGTTCCTCACTTCGCAGTCTTCAGTTCTTCGCCTTCTTGCGCGGACGCTCCTCGTCCTCCGACTCCGACGCCGGGTCAAAGCCCTCGCCGTCGAGCGCCTGCTCCTCCTCGAGCGTCTTGTTCTTCTTGGCTGCCTTGGCCTTTGACGCGCGCGAGAGCGACTCGTCGATCTCCTCCCTGGTCATGAAGTCGTTCTGTGGCACAGCGTGAGTGTCAGCACAGGCGTTGGCGATCTGGCTTACCATCAAAGGGCATGCCGCACCGCAAGACTCAAGCTTCCGAAGCAGAACGCTGGCTCACCTTGCCGTAGAGACTGGAACGGACGCCGCTCGGATGCTTGCTGTCAATGCCGAGGATGGTGAACGCGTCGATCTGCTCTCAGACAACAGTGGTTAGCACCCGGTAACTCCAGCAAGAGTCTGAAGTGGGGCAGACCAGAATCGAGACGGACCTTGTACGCGCTGCTGACGCAGTTGAGATCCTCGACGAGCGTCTTGAACACCTTGCCGACAGTCTCCTTGTCCCACGAGTCATCGCAGTAGACGCAGATGACGTAGGAGCTATTTGATAACCATTTCAACAACGCCGGCGTAGGAAGGAGGTGAAGCGAGGGAGAGGGACGCACCCCGAGTCGCCCGGCGTCGTGCTCACTTTCGCCGTGTGCACCGCGCCGGTCTTGGCGAGGACCCCGTCTTCGACTGCTAGGGCTTCGACGATCTTCGACCACAGGATGTCGACGCTTTCAGGCGTGGCTGCACACGGAAAATCGGATTGGTCGGCGACTTTCGGCGGCGAGAAGGGGAGAACTAGTACGCACGGTAGAAGAGCCATTTGCCGGTGATGATGCCGCATCTGCGCAGGGCGAGCACGAACAGCGAATGAGGGAGAAGCGGACGTTGGGGGAAAACGCGGACACACTCCTTCGCAATCTTGGCAACCTCCTCGTTGAATTTGACGTACTCTTCCTCGCGGACTGCGACGTGGGCCGCGGTTCTCGATCAACGCGGGGTTGGATGTACCGAGAGGCTCAGGACTCGGCGCAGACTCACGCTCCTTCTGCGAACGCAGCTTCTTCGCCTTGTTCGAGCGGACGGGCGCAGTGTCCTGTGAGCGGGGAGCGAAGCATCAGCGCCATAACAGGGGTCGGGGGGCGAATCGTGTGCAGCACAAGCAGGAGGAGGACCGCCTGCCGAACGCACCTTGATGTGTTGACACTGCTTGACCAAGTCGTCGACCAGGACCTTTCCCTTCTTCTCAAGCTTGACACGGTTCGAGTCACCCTCCTCCAAATCCTCAGCCGGCTTCTCAGCCTTGACGCCGTCTTCCTCCTTCCCGAACTGCACCCAATACCAAGGCCCATACTTCTGATCTGCCGCGCTCGGCTTGTAAGCGTTGAGGAATTCGTCGCACTCGGCGTTTGTCGCGGGTCCGATTAGCTGTTGTCGCGGGAGAATGAGTGTCGAGCGATGAAGACGGGGTGGGGGAACGAGCGGGACTCACGGCGCCTATGGAGCGGGGTTGGGCGTGTCAGCATGTGGAGAAGGGATCTAAGACTATGCTGCTCACCTTCGAGCTGCATGCCAGGCGTTGTGAGCGTCTAGAGCTGTAGGGTGAGTTGACTTCTCTTCGTCGACATGTTGACATCCTACGACATCGCTCAGATGGCTAGCCAAGAGGCTCGCTGTGTCAACTGGGGCTGTCTGGACACACACAGGCTCTCGCGCATGGCCACTGCGACGCGCTGTGGCCGTGGGATGCCTTTCTTCGCTTCCTCAGCAACTACGTGGTATACCTTGCTGACAGGTCCGATACCTGATGCAGCTCGGCATCGCTTCCCTGAGCCATACAAGCAAGCCAGACGTCGCCCCCTTCGAATATTGCTGACCGGTCCCTCGAGACGCCGGACGTCAGTTCGCCTCGACCACACGCTCTCACACGCTCGCTGGGGTCTGCTGCTGTCCTAACACGCTCAAAAGACCGAATCACACGTCTACGCACACCTTGCGTCGCCGCAAGACTCCCGGCGCTCGTCTCGCTGCTCGCCTTCCCCACCTGCTTCCCTCGACGCCCACAGCCCCGCACACCGCTGCAAGGACCGCTTGACACATCGCAAACCGCGTGACGATAACCCAGACCCACGCCAAACTCGAGCCAACCATGTCGAAGCTCTCGCTCAGCCCGTTCGACCTCCCGTCCCCAGCCCTCGCGCACTTCAACCGCGTCGCAGGGAGCCAGAGTGGACAGGATAAACTCTTCATGGTGTACCAGTGTGCGTGCGGTTCCCTGCAGAGTCCCGCTACAAGGCGCCTGGCACCGAAGGCTCACCAAGTCCCGCTCGCTCACCTTCGCTTCCTCCACAGACGCTGCCTACGTCGTTATCGCCGCACTCAACTCGAAGAGGTTCGGCACCAAGGCGCGGAGGGACCTGGCCGTGCGGATCGACAAGCTGCGGGCGACCATCTCGGACGCGAGAACGCTGTGCGTCTCCCCGACTCTTCCGCCACCGGTCCAGCGACTGACTGAGCCCGATTTCGCAGTTACCGCCTCTTCGGCATATTCCCCATCATCTCGTGGGCGCAGTCGCTCAACGATCCGGCGAGTCAGCCCAGGGACAAGCAGATCCTGCGGCTGCAGAAGCTCCAAGCCTGGTCGATGCTCCTGTACTACCCGCTTGAGCACCTTTGTGCGTCTCGAGACTTTCCTCTCCGACGTCGGGGTAGCAGCTGACACGACTGGACAGACTACCTCGCTGGCAAGGGTGTCTTCAAGATCAGCCCCAAGCGCATCGGCGAGATTGCCGTCTGGTCGTGCCGCTTCTGGGCAGCCTACGTCGTCCTGCGCGTCCTTCTCCGCTCTTCATCCCATCAGGCGCATGCTGACTCCCTCCATTGCGGACCGACAGACAAATCTTCACGATCCGGCGTTCGTTCCAGCTCGTACGCGAGGAACGCGCCTCGGTCCTGCGCGCGAACCGCGAGCGCATCCGCAAGGGCGACACGTCGCCCGAGTCGGTCAAGCACGAAAAAGACCAACTGCGCATGTTGGCGAACAAGGAGAGGGATCTCAAGTTGGATTGCTGGGTGCAGGCTGGCTATCTGCCGCTCACGGCGCATTGGTGAGTTGCGAGATTGGCTTCGTTGCAAAAAGTGGCACTGACTGTTTGTTTACGCAGGTCTCTTCCCGGCGGTATCCTCCCGAACAACACCTGGGTCGGAATCTGTGGAACTGTCGCGGCGGTTGCCGGGCTCAAGGGCGTCTGGAGGCGCACGGCGTAGAAAGCTATGTACTCGCAAAGGATGCCTGCGGCGAAAGTAGACTCGAAGCGAGAGATCGAAGTAGTGAGGCAGAGCCGAAGTCTCTCGAAGTGCGTCGGGAGAGCGGTCGAGCGCCAACCGAACAGACGGAAGCGCTTTCAGCGAGGTAGACCGAGGGATAAAGAGCGACAGCCGACGAAGCGAGCCTCCGCGAGTTGTGCTCGACAAAGCCTTGTCGCGCTGCCTGCATGCGAAGCGAGAGCAGAGGGCGAAGATGCATGGGCGTGGGCGGATGACGGAGGCGGTGGTCGGTGAATGCTGCGCTGAGCTTGAGTCGTGCGACGAGACAGCGTCAGTCGAGATGCGGAGAAGGAGCGCGGAGAAGGCCATCTCGCCTCGGAACCGTTGATGCCAACGCGGGCGAATGTGTGCGAGGTGTCTGACCAGGGCAGGTCATACGATAAGTCAATAGGAGTACTACACGTTCCGACTCGGAAGGACGGGGTGAAAGGAGAGAGAGCTCAGTCGTCGCCGCCTTCCTGGAACGTCTGCCGCTTCTTCTGCGCTACACTCGTCATGCCGCGTCCAGATCCAACGACTCCGACTGCGAGAAAACGTTTTCAGCCGAAATTCGCAGCTGGTAGAGAGAGGGAACGGCTCACCTTTTGCCTGCGGGTTCTGGTCGGCCGGCGAGCGGAACATCGATTCGCCTACGAGAAGGCGATTGGTCAGTGAGCGCTGCGCGTGAATGTGAAGAGTGTACGCGAGCTCACCAGTGATGCCTGGGATATGTACGCCCTTCTTCGCCGACTTCTTCGCAAACGATTGCCAGCTCTTCGCCTTGCCTGCCTGCACCTCCGCCTTGGCCTTCTGCGTTTCAGCCTTCTTCTCGTTCTTCTTCCGCTTGCGCTCCTTCTCGAGCTCCTCCTTGCTCATCTCGCCCGCCTTGCGCTTCTCCGCTCCGGCCGTCGTTGTACTCGCCGACGCTCCGCCGCCCGGCGCATTCGTGCTGTCCCATCGGTTCGGCGGCCGGATGTCGTTGGCAGAGACAACCTCAGGCGTGTCATATCCTTTGTAGACGACGGTGTAGACGGGCTTGTCGGCCGAGCCAGAGATCGAGGTAATCCGCGCAGGGTACCACTTGCCGTCCGTGTAGCGGCACGAGCAGTCGTCCCCCGTCTTGAGCGCTTTTTGCGAGGTCTTTGAGTTGGCGGAAGTGGAAGCGGCGGGTTTGTGAGACGACGCAGAAGTCGAGGGTTTGGCTGAAGAAGGGGCAGGAGAGGCGGTCGATGCCGCGGCCGATGCGCCGCCGCTTGAGCCGGTCTGCGTTCGCAAGTAGTCTTTGGTGAGCTGAATCAGATCCTCGAGCTCTGTCTTGAGCGTGAGGAGCTCTGCATTGCTCGGGTCCTTCGCGAGGCTGAGCTTGATCTGCGAGAGCTGGTACTGCGGGCGGGGTGTGCGGCGCGAATGCAACAGACCCGGGAGAGTATGTCGAGTCGGGCGGTGAGGCAGGAAACGGCGTGGCAGGTGCGTCGGCAATGATGGCGGAGAGGGGCGAGTGATCGAGGCAAACAAGAGCGAGTCAGCGCTGTGGGCGGACGATAAAAGGCGCAGTCTGCTAACCTCGTACGTCTCGAGCTCTTCCTGGTTCATAGCGCCGTTCGGGCGATGTGAGCGTGGGTGGCCGGAGGAAGAGCGTCGCGAGGAGGGCGAGGGTTGGTGAAGTGGTTACTTGCAAGATGACACGTTTTGATCGCAATCTGAACAAATCGTGCCAAATCTCCAGGCTGTACGTGTGGAGCGGAAGTGCAGAAGGGGAAGAACGAGAAAGCGAAGACGGAAGTCGAGACGGAACTCCTCGCCGCTATCGTGCGGAACGTCAACACGAGATGGAGTACAAGCACAACAACGAGTGTCACAATCCCGACACTTGGTACAGAGGCCGGCTGCACGACAGCCTGCGACACCGCCGTTCTCCATCTCTCGCGGTTTCTCCTTGAAACTCGTCCTGACACCTCACGCCGCGACAGCCTGTCTTCGCTCAGCGTGTCGCTCCTCCGGTCGTGCTTCTGTCTCGAACGGGACGGAGACGGCTGGTCGTTCGACTTCGGGAAGGGCGTGGGTAGGCGCTTCGGGTAGCTTGGTACCACTCTGAGGAGGGCAGCGAATGCTTGTCAGTGTCGTGCCGATATATAATCCCGCACGCAAGGAGGTCCCGGCACAAAGGTCTCCGTCGCGAGATGCGTGTCAGAGCAAAACGCACCTGTTCGGCCTGCAGCGCTGCGAGTTCCGCTTGTACGTCCTCCTCGTCCTGCGCTGACATCCGGCTGGAAAGCAATTCGCTGACTTCCTGCAGAATCAACGAAGAGGACGACACGAGATGTCAGCAATGGGTCGCGGGAACAAGTTCGAACAGTCTGTGAGGCGGCACCTGTTGATATGCAATTCCTTCCCGCGTCTCGTCCATCAGCTTCTCGACGGACGCGAGGTCCATCTCCTTGTTTAGCTGCTTGAGAACATCGTTGCCCTGCTGGAGGCCGAAGAGAACGTCCTTCTCGACGAGCGAGAATTCGATTGACTGGACCTGTTCGAGTACCGTGACGGCCATCAGCTTCTCGCTTTCTTCAAGCAGTCTCAACGCAGATGGAGTAAAGGGGCGACACACGAGCTTCTGCAACGTCTCGAGCTGCGCATCCGTCTGCGATAACAGCGTCTCCTGGTACTTCTTCTGCCGCAAAGCCGTCAGAGCCCGCTGTTTGTTACCTGCCTTGAGCGACTCGGCGGCAATCTCGCGCTCGCGGGCGAGAACGACTTCTATCTGCGAGTGCAGGATGGGCAATGTAAGCGGGTACGAAGACCAGATACAGCGGGAACGGGTGCGGATATTGCGAGCAGTTCCAGCAGGCTAGTCTCGTACCGACTCACCCGTCTCTGGTACTGCTTCAACTTGTCTCGCTGTAGCTTCAGACTGTGAGTCGACCAGCTCTATCAGCTCCAGTCTCTGCGGCGAGCGACTCAGTTCGAGCGAGCAGTTCTGGGAGACTCACTCAAGAACCGACCGGTCCTGCACCGTGATCTTGACCGCGCTTGATGACTGGCCCACTGCACGTGGCGTAAATGTCAGCACGGGCGAGATGAGCGAGGAAAGGCCTGACGCACTCGTGAGAGGGTGAACCGGGCAAGGAGCCGAGAGAGCAGAGCGGGAGCAGCGTGAGCGGGCGCAGGGTTACTCACAGCGTGCAGAACGAAGCAGAGAGCCTGGAAAGAAGCGGCAGGACTGAGTGCGAGCGTGTTGGCCTCGTCCAAGTGATGAAGTGGAGACGAAAGAGGAGGTTAGTTGGAAGCGACTACAGCAGCTCGACTGGCGCTGCGACGTGCTAGACCTGCTTAGACAGCCCGAACAGCCTGCTCAGGCTTACCAGCGACCCGCTGGAACTGGCCCGAGACTCCCTCCTCACCTCCGTCCCTCAACCCTCGCTCGACCCGAAACGAACACAGACGCAGAGGCAGGATGTACCGCCTCGTGACGGGCTTCGCTGCGTACTTGATGCAGAAGCAAGAGGTGCGCCACTCCTCCTCGTTCAGTTGAGCCAGACTGACCCCTTCACTCGCGACGGACGTCCGGTTCGCGCTTCTTGACGGGCAGTATTCCGTGCTGATCATGGGCTTGGATAACGCGGGAAAGACGACCTTCCTTGGTGCGCTTTCCTTGCTCGTGACTGCTGCTCCGAAACTTACGAACCTCCTTCGCGGTGTCTAGAGAAAGTCAAGAGTACCTTCAACCGGACACCGGACGTCGACCCGAAGAGTATAGCGCCGACAATAGGACAGAATAGTGCGTCTTCTCTTCCAGAGAGGCCGGAGGCATGGAGTTGACCAGGAATGTTGCCGCGAATAGTCGGGAGGATCACCTTGTCGTCGACGGTTCTGCAGTTTTGGGATCTAGGGGGTTCGTCCATTCCCTCCTCGCTATCGCGTAAGATGTGTTGACCACAATGCCAAGCAGGACAACGGGACATCCGGCGGATCTGGCCCAAGTATTACGCCGAATGCCATGCCGTCGTCTTTGTCATCGATTCGACAGACAAGGAGCGGTCAGAGGAGTGCTGGAAGGTCTTTGGTGCGTATTGGTACTCCACTCTTCTCGCACAGTCGTGCTGACAAGCGCTGTGTGCTTGCGAGAACAGAGGAAATTGTGACGGACCACCGGGTAGACGGCGTCCCAACCCTGGTCCTCGCCAACAAGCAAGATTGCGAAGGCGCGATGGCTGTCGAGGACATCAAGCAGATGTTCAACCAGCTCATCGTGGGCAAGTTGAACGTTAGCGAGGGAGCGGTGTTGCCCATCTCGGCGCTCAGAGGGTGAGTGCGGGCATGGCGTTCTGTGTCTCGTTCTGTGTGCAGCGACTCGGAGTCTCGTCAGCTGACTGCCAGTTTCCCGTTGGCTCGCAGTGACGGCATCCGAGAAGCGGTCGATTGGCTGTTCCTGCGAGTTCACCAGTACGTCCTCCTCTCATGTCCTCTTTCTGCCCGCTTCCCCGTCCCTAACGCCTCCTCGCGCCCGCCGCAGCTCTCGACAAGTCTCTCACTTTTAGACTAGGCTGTCTGCAGCGTCTCTGTCGTATGTTGTCTTTCGTACTCGGTTGTCCTGTAACTTTCGCCCGCCACGGTCCATCCGACGCCCCCCGGAACAAGGGATGCCACGGATGTGCAGCAGTGAGTTACAATGAGTGTCCCCACGTCGAGCATCGCTCGATCGCTCGAGGTTTGCGAGTTGCCGGTTGTCCCCCCTTGCTCGCCGTTCTTAGCTCTTACTCTCCCCACCCATCGCTACTCTCGCACGCACTCTCGAGATGGCCTACGAAGTTGCTCAAGCTCTCAAGCGCTACGGCGCCGTGTGCCCGTTCCTCTCGCACGCGTCCGTGTCGTCGCTCCGCCAGTACTCGACCCAGTCCCACCGCGGTGCCTACACCAACAGGCTCACCGAGCTCGCGAGCACGCGCTGCCCTTTGATGAGCCACGCCCTCGCCGAGCGCGGTTTCGCCACCTCTGCCACCGTCCGCGCCGTCCAGCCCGTTGCCAACCAGGCCACCACTCCCAAGTCCTCATCGACGCTCGCCAACTCGCCCTCGCCGGCCGCCCTCGCACGCGGGTATGCCTCGATTGCCGAAGTGCAGGAAAACGCAGTTCGCAGGGCGACCGAGACGAATCAGGCGCCCCAGCCGGCGTTCGTCAACCCCGCCTCGATCTCGCGCGACGCCGCTGCTCACTCGCCCACCGAGGTTCACTCTGAAGGTCGCCCGACTTGCGCGCTCGGATTCGCCAAGCATCGCATCACGTCGTTTAGACCTGGCTTCGACTACGAGGCGTTCTATGGCGGCGAGCTGGCGAAGAAGCACCAGGACAAGTCCTACAGGGTGAGCCCATCATTCTTCTCCCATCACTCTGCTCCCTGGGCGGTTCTTGCCATGCGAGAGAGCCCTTCGAACGTCATTCTGACTCCATTGCTCACCCACAGTACTTCAACAACGTCAACCGGCTCGCCGCCAAGTATCCGGTCGCTCACACGGCCAACAAGGCCGATGAAGTGACCGTCCATTGCTCGAACGACTACCTGGGCATGGGACGCCACCCCGTCACGCTCAAGGCGATCCACGAGACGCTCGACACGTACGGCGCCGGCGCGGGCGGGACGCGCAACATTGCCGGCAACGGCGCGATGCACCTCGCGCTCGAGGCCGAGCTCGCGAGCCTGCACCAGAAGCCGGCCGCGCTCGTGTTCAGCTCGTGCTACGTCGCCAACGTCGAGACGCTCTCGACGCTTGGGTCCAAGTTGCCCGGCTGCGTCATCCTCTCGGACGAGATGAACCATGCGTCGATGATCCAGGGCATCCGCCACTCGCGCGCCGAGAAGATGATCTTCAAGCACAACGACCTCGTTGACCTCGAGAACAAGCTCAAGGCGCTCCCGCTCGAGATGCCCAAGATCATCGCGTTCGAGAGCGTCTACTCGATGTCGGGCACGGTCGGTCCGATCAAGGAGATCTGCGACCTTGCCGAAAAGTACGGCGCCATCACCTTCCTCGACGAGGTGCACGCCGTCGGCATGTACGGACCGACTGGCGCAGGTGTCGCCGAGCACCTCGATTTTTACGCCAACGCCAGCGGCGGTGAGCAAGGCTCGGTCATGGACCGAGTCGACATCATCACCGGCACGCTCGGCAAGGCATACGGCGTCGTCGGCGGGTACATCGCCGGCAGCGCGCAGTTTGTCGACATGGTGCGCTCGTACGCGCCCGGGTTCATCTTCACGACGTCGATCCCGCCTTCGACTGCTGCGGGTGCCCGCGCCGCGATCGCGTACCAGAAGGAACACCTCGGCGACCGCCAGTTGCAGCAGCGCAACGTCGCGCGCGTCAAGGGCGACTTGACGGCGATCGGGATCCCCGTCATCCCGAACCCGTCGCACATCGTGCCCCTCCTCGTCGGCGACGCCGACCTCGCCAAGCAGGCGTCTGACTTGCTCTTGACCAAGCACAAGCTGTACATCCAGTCGATCAACTATCCCACTGTCTCGCGCGGCGAGGAGCGCCTCCGCATCACGCCATCGCCGTTGCACACGGATGCGCAGCTGAAGGAGCTCGTCGCCGCGCTCGACAGCGTGTGGAACGAGCTTGGCCTCAAGCGCACGAGCGAGTGGGAGGCTGAAGGAGGGAGGTGCGGCGTCGGGATCAAGGAGCCCAAGGAGGTCGTCAACCTCTGGACCGAGGACCTCCTCGCGCTCAAAGACGTCGACGATGCGCGCGACAAGGCTGTCGCCATGCAGCGCGCCCCATTCGCCAACGCCGACTCGAAGAAGGCCAACATGGCCGCCTCCGCCTGAGCCCCTCCTTTCGTCGCGGTCAACTGAAGTCAAAACGGAGGAAATGAGCGGAGTGGTAGCTACACGGCCGAGTAACGGGGGATTGTATTCGTCGTGTGTGCGAGATTGTCCTCGGGAGACCGCCGACCGCCCACCGGTTGGCATGTGGTGCCGGCGAATTCGTTCCATGCTCTCCCTCGCTCGCTCTCGCTTTTTGCTTGTCAATTGTGAAAGAAGTCGAAACAGTAAGCATTGCCTGGGCGCAGTCGAGCCACTCACGCTGGCGCGCCAGCCGTTCGTCGAGCCGAACCAACCAGGTGCTGTTCGCAGTGCTCTCTTCGACCGCTTCCACCGCCGCACGCAGAGCCGCTCATATCAGAATGGTACGCACACAAGCTAGATTCCACTCTACGACAATGGCTGACACACTGTACCACGTGAACCTCCCGCCTCGAACGATGCACTCCGCCGCGACCTCACGCCACCCCTCGCAGTCGTCCTCTACCGCCCAGAACGGCCTGCGCGATGTCTTCATTGTCGGTGCAGTACGTCTCGAGTCTTTCCCACGCGCGACCCGCCGTCCACGCGCTCAGCTCGCGCCGTTCGCTTTGTCCTCCTCGACCCTCTCGAACCATGCCCCAACCGTCCTTCTCCGCCTCCGAAACAGGCCCGCACGCCCGTTGGTTCGTTCCAGGGTTCTCTCAAGGCCGCCACCGCCGTCCAACTCGGCGTCGCGGCCGTCAAGGGCGTCCTCGCACAGGCCAAGGTCAAGCCCGACCAGGTTGAGGATCTTTACTTCGGTCAGGTCTTGCAGGCTGGAGCTGGGCAGAGTCCCGCGAGGCAGGTCGTGCTCGGCGCTGGCATGCCCGAGTCGACCGAGGCCACTACCATCAACAAGGTGCGTTTACCTTGACGGTTCTCCCGGTCGAGCTGTGTTCGTTGTGTGCGAGAGACGGTGCTGACCTCCCTGAACCTTGGCACGACGCACAGGTCTGCGCTTCGGGAATGAAGGCCGTCATGCTCGCCTCGCAGAACATTCAGACCGGCCAGCGCGACCTCATGGTTGCTGGCGGCATGGAGAGCATGTCGAACGCTCCGTGCGTCGCTCTTCCTTCTCTCAGACATCTGCTGCACTGACGAGTATATCATGACGCAGCTTCTACGCGCCCCGCACTCCCGCGACGTTTGGACACTTCCAGGCTCTTGATGCTATCGTCAAGGACGGCTTGACCGACGTCTATGGCGACTACCCTATGGGCAACTGGTGAGCGCAGCTTTGAGCTTACGTCCTTTACGTGCACTGACGGACTTGTCCCACAGCGCCGAGGCCACCGCCGAGAAGCACCAGATTTCGCGCGAGGACCAGGACAAGTACTGCCTCGAGTCGTACCGCAAGGCCGCCGAGGCGTGGAAGATCGGCGCCTTTAAAGCCGAGATTGCTCCCGTCACGCTCAAGAGCCGCGCGGGTGAGGTCGTCGTCGAGGAAGATGAGGAGTACAAGAAGATCAAGCCCGAGAAGGTTTCGAGCCTCAAGCCCGTCTTCAAGAAGGATGGAACGGTCACAGCTGCGAACGCATCCAACTTGAACGACGGAGCTTCGGCGCTTGTCCTCGCGTCGCAGGAGAAAGTTGACGAGCTTGGTCTCAAGCCTCTCGCCAAGGTCGTCTGTGCGTTCGGCTTGCGACTTTGGTCAGTTCTCGCATACTCAGCAGTGCACGCTGACTCCTGTCTCTTTATTTCCTGCCGGGCACAGCCTTTGCCGACGCCGCCTGCGCGCCGATCGACTTCCCCATCGCGCCCGCCAAGGCCGTCCCCATCGCGCTCAAGCGCGCTGGCCTCTCAATGGACCAGATCTCCAAGTTTGAAGTGAACGAAGCCTTTTCAGCCGTCGCCATCGCCAACCAGAAGATCCTCGGCATCCCCACCGAGAAGCTCAACGTTAGCGGCGGTGCGGTCGCGCTTGGACACGCGCTCGGCTCGTCCGGAAGCAGGATCATCGTCACGCTCGTTCACTTGCTCAAGCCGGGAGAGTACGGTGTCGCCGGTGTCTGCAACGTGCGTTCCGACACTCTCCTCCTTTCCTCTCGCTCGTTTGCTGACTTTGCTTCTTCGCCACGCAGGGCGGTGGTGGAGCCTCGGCCATCGTCATCCAGCGCGTCTAAGCGCCCTCACTATACCCTCTCGCGCCTCGTCGCATCCTCGCAGTAGAGCAGCTCGCGCCTTTCTATTACCTGTCGCCCCTCCAACCCGTCTTCTTTTCCTTGCTTTCGCGGTTTTGTTCTGTAGGGACACTGTGAATCTTCCTGCTCTCGGTATTGGAACTTGAAAAGGCTGCTTCGGCGCCGCTTTCTCAGCCAGCCTTCATTCATCTTCGGGAGTATGAGGGCGCGCGTACGATGAACGACCTCCTCGTCGCCGCGCGGTGAAAGCTACCTCTCTGTAAGCTCTAGCGAGAAACCATTTGCGGAAAAGTAGCAAAAAGGAAAGCAAGCCGGGCTGGCTCTCGGCTCGCGCAGGTAAAAGGAGAAAGCTCTTCGACCGGGAATTGAACCCGGGTCTCAGCCGTGACAAGGCTGGATACTAACCACTATACTATCGAAGACTACGCTTGCTAGCTGCACTAGCTGGATTGTGCCATTGTCAATTTACGCTGTCATACAAATACAAACTGCGCCGCCCCTTCGCCTTCCGCTTCGATTTCTTTCATCGTCAACGTCGTGGGCTTACGGACCGTGTGTGGACTACCAACAATGGTCAGAGAATGCAGCTGGAGGCAGATTCGGACGCTTCTCGTCGACACCGCTTCGCCTCGAGACCTCAGCCCAACGAGAAAGAAGCCATACGCCTGCCGAACGACTTCGTGGGCCCGAAAGTCGACGTGCGACGGTCGCAAGCACACTTGTGAGTCACATTGCAAAGCTCTCGGTCTCCCTGACCGGGTTGAGTTCCACTCACACCTCTTTCGACCTCTCTTTCCCTCCTTCCCTTCACTCGCTCAAGGCGAACTCGCGAAGCCCCGCGTCCGGCTCACAGTAGGGACGAGATTCTCGTGACGTGCCTCGCCCAGTTCGCAGCGCCCAAATCGCCGCTCCAGCCTCACCTCCTCCCCGTCCTCCTCGCACATCTGATACAGCCGGCAGAGCTCACACCCTGCCCAACGGCTCAGCACAGCCCTTCAACTCCGACGCTGACCCGAGTGCTCCACAGCGAGCTTCGACGAGTCCGTGCGGACCGGCGCCGTGGGCTCTCGCCCCGCTTAACGGCCGGGACGCTCGATGAGAGGGCGGTAAAGAGGACTCGGGGTTCCCCGCGGGCGTCAGTGGTTGACTGAGGTTGGTGTTCGCGACCGAGGAGGGGGGGGGGGGGAGGCGAACCCCTGCCGCTGTTTTCTGAAGAACGTCGAAGCAGTACCCTCTGATCTCGCTTTCGCGGCTTCGGACATCCTCGCCTATGTCGTTGCCAACGCCTGTCCCGAGGTACGTGTTGTATGGCACCGGAAACTGAGGAAGGTACGTTTGCGGTGTTGCAGGAGAGGGCATGAATCGTTGCGACGATCTCCGAAGCAAGGGGAACGTTTACCCAGATTCTCGCTCTGGACAACGAAGAGCGGCTCTGGCGTCCCAAGGGAGATTGCTAGTTGGCATCATCGTCCACTTTTGTCCTGCATGGCCCTGGACTGTCGAATGTCCGCTCTCTGCTGCCTACAATGTACCGCACCGGCCTTGCGCAATTTCTGGTATCAGAAGCCTCACTGAGGATGCGATTTGCCAGTGAACAGAAGCCGAGTTGCAAAGAACGCGAGGAATGGCAACAATTGACAGCGAGTCCATGTGTGCGACCTCGAGGAACAACGAAGTGGTCGCAAGAGAGGAAGGGGGGGGGGGGCCGGATAGAAAGGCGAAGGAGAAGAAGAGAGCCCGACAGGAGAGACGAAGGCGTGTAGGGATGCCGTCTAATCCAGCTTGTCGAGCTTGAAGAGCGACAGGATCTCCTGGACGGACAGCTTGTTGCCCTTGGAGAGGTCGCCTCCGTCGAGCGCGGCCTTGGCGAGCTCAGCCTTGTCGGCTTGGAGCTTGAGAATGCGCTCCTCGACCGTGTCGTCGATCGTGAGCTTGTAGATCTTGACGTCGTCCTTCTGGCCAAAGCGGTGGGCGCGGTCGAAGGCTCTTTGGCGCAGAGAAATCGTGAGTTCGGAGTCAGGAAGAGCAAGCAAAGCGCGGGTACGCACTGCTCCTCAATAGCCGGGTTCCACCAGAGATCGAGCAGGATGACGCGGCTGCAGCAGGTCAAGTTGAGGCCGACGGCGCCGCACTTGATCGAAACGAGGATGATCGTGACTTTGGGGTTGTTGCGGATCTGGTCGAGCGCAGCCTCCTTCTCCTTCGCGTTGAGCTGGCCGTCGACTATCGAGAAGTGCAGCGGTCAGTCTCGACCCTCACAAGCGGTAAGGTAGAGACGCACAGCGAACGTAGCGATATCCCCCTTTGCGCAAGAACGGTTCAAGGATGTCGAACATCGAGGTGAACTGTGGGCGCAGGGACGGTTAGCGAACTTCTAGCACGAGCAAGAGGTGTCGACGAGACTCGCCTGCGAGAAGATGATCGTCTTCTTCATCCCTAGTTTCGACTTCTTCGGCGTCTCGACAGTTCCGAGCTCGAAGTCGTCACTGTCCTGCCCATCCTCCTCGGCGCGCTCTACCGCCTCGATCGCCGCGTAGCTCTCCTTCTTGATATCCTCGAGGATGTGGAGGGTACGCTTGACCTTCGTCGACGACGACAGCGAGGCGTAGCGCTCCATGTCTCGGTCGCACGACCTGCAGTAGCCGTTGTCGATCGTCGAGGCGGTGGCTGAGCACAGCGCGCAAGTGTGGAGCGACATGCCGCCGAGCAAGTCGGCGAGACCGTCGGCTTCGGAAGCGGAAGGCGAGGGCGCGCCGGGACCTGTCGGAGTTTTGTGAGCACGCTGAGGGGTCGGGTCAAGGGCGTCGCGTTGGTCTTCGATCGAGTTCTTCGTGATGAGCGCAGGGTGGTTGCAGGCTTGGCGCATGCGCTGCGTGCGGCAAGGGAAAACGTCAGAATAACGTCAGAATGGACGCGAAGCGCTGAATCAGGGTTGTCGGAACGCACGAGAAGCCTGACGAGGACTTTGGTCATGTCCTTCATGATCTCGCTAGTCGCCATCTCGCTGAGCGCTTCCTGCATCTTCTCCTCGATCGTCTTGTAGAAGTCCGCTTCCTTCCTGCTCCGCGAAGCGCGTCAGGCTGACACGCGAGAACGAAGGAGGCTAGCCACGCACTCATCGAGGAAAGGACCCTTGACAACGACGACCTCGCGCTTCGGCAGCGTCAAAAGCGGCTTCCCATCAACCGTCATCGTCTTGGTGCGGCGGAGCATGACCGCCTTGAGGACGATCTGCAGGCGAGCGAGAGCCGTCTTTGTGCGCTTGCTCTTGAGCGGCTTGGCGATCTTGGCTTTGAACTCGCTAACGTCGTGCAGAGGCCGGACGATGCGGCCGCCGAGGAACTTGAAGATGGCGTAGAGGTCCATGACGTCGTTCTGGAGGCTGCGTGGCGGGGCGAGAGGTTAGCGAGCTCGAAGAACTTGCGGACGGGCGAGACTCACGGCGTTCCGGTCAAGCACCAACGATAGTGCGCCTTGACATCGCAGCAAGCCTTGTTGACCTTCGTGTTGGTGTTCTTGATCTGGTGCGCCTCATCGAGGATGACTGCGCCGCGAGAGACCCGAGTCAGCTTGCAACGAACGAGGTGCCAGCAGGAACGTTCACGCACCCCGGTAGAACAGGTAGTCGTCGTCGAACAACGCGCCCCTGTCGTCCTTGACCTTGCCGCCCTTCTTGCTCAACTTGGCGCTCAACTTGCCCAACTCATCGAGCTCGTCCTCGTTCTCGCTAAACGCATACTCACCCTTCTTCTGCCTCGGCTTCGGGTCGACCCACTCGGACGAAAGCGTATTGTAAGACGTGATGACGATGTGGTACTTCTGCAACTTGTGACCTTCGTCCGTCCTGCTCGGGCCGTGGTGTATCAAGACACGAAGCCGACCGTCCGTTTTGGACTCGATCTCTTGCTTCCATTGGCTCATGAGAGCGACGGGGCAGACGACGAGCGTGGTCTTGGACTTGCACTTTTCGCGGTCCGACGGATTAGCGAGGAGGAGCGAGACTGCCGCGCTGGAATCGTCAGCCCTCAGCTCGCTGCATCGGGAGGGAGCGCAACGCACTGAGCTGGACAGTCTTGCCGAGGCCCATATCGTCAGCGAGGATCCCTCCGCGCTTCTTGCCCGACTCGCGGTCCTTGAGCCAATGCAAGCCTTGGACTTGGTGCGGAAGGAGGGTGCACTTGAGGCCGGGGGGCGGGCCCTGCGGCGATAGCCATTAACCACAGCGTTGGTAGAGGAAGTCGCGTAAGGCACGCACGGAGGAAGTGTCGACGTTCTCCATGTCGATTGTGGACGAGACGAGCTCCTTGAGCGCCGACTCCTGGTCCTTCGAGGAGGCGTCGTCGTTGACGTCGAGATCCTGCATCGCCGTAGCGAGGGCGCGCTCGTCGTCTGCGCGGGGGGAGGGGGTTCCGCGTCAGCAAGCCGAGCTGCAGCGGGACGAGACGAAAGTGGAACAAACCGATCGCAGCAAGAGGGTTGCTCTCCTCCGCCTCCTTGCCC
The DNA here is from genome assembly GCA_009806315.1 of Rhodotorula sp. ZM1. Lineage (NCBI taxonomy): Eukaryota > Fungi > Basidiomycota > Microbotryomycetes > Sporidiobolales > Sporidiobolaceae > Rhodotorula > Rhodotorula sp. ZM1. Next base: position 9,157 of record QYSD01000055.1, on the reverse strand, counting down.
GAGCGATGCGCATTTCTCGGCACATCAATCGGAACTCCAAGACGCTTCTGCTCATTCCTCATCTGCTCGAACACCCTCTCCTTCGCCGACACCTTCCTCTCGTTTGCGGGTTTGAATCCGAACGAGTCGAGGGTCGAGGGGAGACGGGGACGAGTGGCGGCGGATTTGTTGAAGAGGGAAGAAGAAGATGACGCGGAGGAAGAGCAGGCGGCGGTGTTGGTGTGAGAGCCGAAGAGCGCGTTTTTGGCGAACGAGGGAAGAGAGGGTTTCGGTTGCGCGGCAGGCTGATGCATGACGAAGCCGTACTTGCGCAGCTGCTCTTCGACCGTCATTTGAGCAGGCTGCTGAGCTGGCTGTCGCAGGTCGTCCAGAGGAGCGAGGTCCTCTTCCTCCTCGTGGTTCAGGTCCTCGCCCTCCTCGTCCGCCGAGTCGAGTTTCTCCTTGGTAGACGGCTCGCCCTCCTCTGCCTCGGACTGTCCTGACGCAGCGTCGTCCCGAACGCCGAAAGCGTCCCGCGAGTCCCCCTCACCCACTACGTCCTCCTCGTCCAGGTCGCTCCTCTGCGTCAGGCTCGGCTGAGCGCGCCTTCCCGACCCGCTAGCCCCAACATTGTGGTCCTCATCCTTTCCCTCCGAGTCGACAATCCTCGGCGCGCGCTTCAATCGCCCTCCCACCCCAGATCCAGCGAGTCGTTCAACCTGCGGTCGATACGCATTCCTGAGAGCTAGGTGGGGCTGCTCTTCTTCGTCGGACGACGAGAGCGTCAAGTCAATATGGTTTACGTTGGTTCGCCAGCCTAGCGTGGCCATAGCGAGGAAGCGAGTGACTTGGAGGCAGGTCGCTCGTCGTCTCCGCAATGCTATATGTTCGAGGTGGCGTGTAGTCTCTTTTGAGAGCTTTGAAGCCTCCAAAGTACAGTCACTTAGGTCCAGCGAGGCGTTGTAGCCCTTTTCCTCAAGAGTTTCCATCGCTCCCTCCCTCAGCCTCGTTGAAGTGCAGGATCGTCGGGACCGTGTTAATCAAACTGCTTTGATGCGATACAACTTTGCAGCACTGCATCCGAAAGGCGAGCGATGAGGGTCACCTCGAACTTGGCTCGCTCGCACCACTCGCTCTCCTCCTCCAGCGGCTCACAATGGCACAGGCTGCTGATCGAGCCACGAATGGCTCAGCAACACTCACAGCGCACGCCGCGCTGAACCACCTCGACTCGTGCGTCCTTCCCCCGCCTCCAGCGACCCCCATGTCCTCCACAGCCAGACCACCCTTTCTTGCCATGTCCAGTTTGAGCGTCGATGGATAGAGTGCGGTAGCAATGGCAGGAAGCCAGACTTCCAGAATGGGGCGCAACACCTCTGAAGGAGGCAGACACGCCCAACTCTCCTCGAAGCACCGCCCTTCGACCGTACACACTCATCCGCCAGAATCCCCTTCGACATCCCACTATCGCCTGCACCATGACCGCATGGGCAGTCGAGGGACCGCACTAACTCATCCATTGCCGGGGAACAGCTCGTGGTTCATTGCCCAGTATCCCCGTTGGATGGATGTGCTCATCTACTCCGGTCAAGAGCTCTTCATCCTCGACGGCGATGCACTCCTCCAGTTCGTTCTAGACGACGAGCTCCTCGGACTCGGTCGTGCGGGCGACCCCAGCATGCAGCTGTTGCACGCGACCTGGCTGATGGAGAAGACGGTCGAAGAGCTGCTCAAGAAGGACACGACATTCGAGATCGTCTTCTTCGAGAGTGCGTACATTTCTCCCGCGCTCGGCGATATTCTCGAGCTGACCCGCCGTCCCGCAGGCCAAGCACACTCGACGATTCACACCGGCGAATCCGACTACATTACCTCTGCACGTCGCCTCGCCCGAACCGTCCTAATGCGCCGTGCAAACTTGCCCGACACCAAGGTCCACCACTTTGAGTCGCTGCAGGACGAGAAGTGGAAGGCTTGGTACCAGCGCAAGCGGGTGAGCTGGAGGGTTCTCTTCCTCCGTCTCGACATCCGATATCCATTGACACCGTCATTACCAGCCCATGTACGTCCTCGGCTACGACGGAGGATTGCAGACGAAGGAGAACGAGTTGCAGGCGGAGCGGATTTTGTCGCAGAGGCAGAACCTCTACGACACGGTTCACCAGAGCCTGCCGTACGTCCTCCTCCAGGCTGCCGAGTTCACCGACACTAAGGTACGTCTGCACCGCCACATGTCCTCCGCACGAGCACTCACGCGTCACTGGGCAGATCAATACGTACTTCTACGACGTCGTTCGCGGCACGGTCGAGGCTCTTCCCGCCAACATCACCGCCGCCGTCTCGGCTGCTCGTTCTGCGCTCGACAAGGCATTGCCGGCACTCCCCTCGGTATCGTCTGCGCCCTCGTCGGCCTCGGTCGAAGACCTCCTCCGCTCCGCCGCATCCACATTCCTCGCCTCGTCCTCCTCGTCGCAAGATTCGACTCTCCTCTACCTCTACCTTTCGCACGTCCTCCTACTCCCGACCATCCCCCTTCGTTCTCGCGCCCAGCGCATCCCGACACCTTCGAAGGAGCTCATGGCCGTCCTCGAGCCGTTCCTCGCCAAGTTGTATGCAAGCTTGACAGCCACGATCGAGGCATTGCCCGAAGCCGAGCGGACGAATCCGCTCGCTGAGATCGACATTGACGGCAGGATCTTCTTCCTTCTCCTCGTTGAGGTCTTGGACGGCGACGTTTCGGTCTCGTCGCTTGGCGAATTCCTCGGTCCCGAAGTTGCGTCGCGCCTCTCGTCGCTTTGGTCGTCGATTTCGTCGACTTCCGAGCTCGACCTTGCCGCCCTCCGCTCGGCTCTTCCTTCCCAGCCGACCGAGCTGCCCGCCCTTCCCTCGCCTCTCACCGAAGACACGGTGCTTCCCTACACCTCAAGCATCTTCACCGAGCACCTCTCGACCGTCAACGTCTCAGTTTCGGCCTCTTCGACTCTCGCGACCCTCCCGAACATGCTCGACGAGAAGTCCGTCTTTTCCGACTCGCACGGCTGGTCGAACCCCAAGCCCGCTTTGCCGACTCACCTCGGTGGCGCGCCACCTCCTGTTCTCGACTATCGCGAGAAGAAGAAGCGCGACAGGAAGGAACAGCGTTTCATGGCGCAGATGCAGAAGTCTGCGGCCTCGCTGACGGGCGCGCTTGGCGGAGCGCTCAAGCAGCAGGTCATCCCGGCTGTTGGCAAGCGTTCGGCGTCGGTCTTGAGGGAGAAGGTTGCGGCTGCGGCGAAGAGCTCGCGACCTGGATCGGGCATCAACACGCCTGCTTTGTCTGAAAGCGGTGCGACGACGCCGACGGGCAGCGAGGTCGGTAGGGATGGCAGCACGACTGGCGGACGCGGCAGCAAGAAGGACAAAGCCAAGGTTCTGACGAGTAGGGAAAAGCTCATTGCCGAGAACGCGGCCAAGAAGGTGCAGGAGGAGGGCAAGGAGAACTACAAGTGGTGGATCGAGCGCCTCGACGACCTCAAGGACCTGCCCATTCCCGGTCAGATCTCGCAGATTACATCGTACCTCAAGAACAAGCGCGCGCAGGACCCCTGGCTCGGAACCGAGATGGTCGTCAAGCGGTTGGACCTCGAGCTTCGCGCCTGGATCGCCGACGACCGCCGCGAGGCCGACGACGTCAAGGACCGCTACCGCGTCTTCATCGCCCGCACCGCGAGCGCGCTCCTGCAGAAATACGTCCGTGCCCAGCAGGACGGCTCGGGCTCCGTCATCATCACCGAGAAGCAGGGTCGCGCCATCACGAACACGCTCGCGGTGATGGGCCTCGAGTGCCTCATTCCCGAGGGCATCGAGTTTGTCGCGATCGACAAGGGCGAGTCGAAGAAGGACAAGAAAGCCGCTGAGGACGACGGCAAGAAGAAGAAGGCTGGCGCCAAGCCCGGCAGTAAGGCTGCGCAGGCTGCTAAGAAGGATGCGACGGCGTCGGCGACGTCCAAGGCGGCCAAGGGCGAGAAGGACGAGCGCGCTAAGCTCACGTTCCACTACTGCTCGCTCATCGACAAAGACGAGGGCGAGGCGCTGTACGACTGGATGGAGATCGACGAGAACCCGCTCGAGTGGCAGCTCCGCAACATGGGTGAGTACATGGCGAGGGAGCTCGACTCGAAGCCTGACCCGCGCGTCGACTTTGAGCCCGACGCATGGCAGCGCGAGGTCCTCGACAACATCGACCAGGACAAGTCGATGCTCATCGTCGCGCCCACTTCGTCTGGCAAGACGTTCATCTCGTTCGCCGCGATGGAGCGCGTCCTCCGCGAGTCGGACGAGGGCGTCGTCGTCTACGTTGCGCCGTCGAAGGCCCTCGTTAACCAGGTCGCCGCCGAATGTTTCGCCCGCTTCTCGAAGGAAGTGCCCGGCCAGGCGCTGTGGGCCGTTCACACGGGCGACTACCGCGTAAACAATCCGCAGAACTGCCAGATCCTCGTTACGGTGCCGCAGGTCTTCTCCGAGATGCTCCTCAACCCTGCTCTCGCCCGCATTTGGACGCCTCGCATCAAGCGCGTGATCGTCGACGAGATTCACGCCGTCGCCGAGGAGGGCAGCGGAATGTGGGAGCAGGTCTTGCTCATGAACCCGGCGCCCATCATCGGTCTCTCCGCCACCGTCGGAGCGCCCGAGCGCTTCTCGGCCTGGCTCGAGTCGGTCGAGCAGGCGAACGGCCGGCAATACGCTCTCATCATCCACACGCACCGCTTCAACGCGCTCCGCAAGTTTGCGTACGCACCGCGCATATCAGAGTGGCCCGTCAAGCCCATCGGCCCGCTCGACGAGTACCGCTCGAAGCCCCAGATCTTCGCGCCCGTCCACCCGGTTGCGGCGCTTGGTCTCGGTGACCCAGAGATGCCCGAGGACCTCGCTCTCGAGCCGCGCGACTGCCTCGCCCTCTGGCGCGCCATGTCGACCGTCGACAAGGAGCTTGACCCGAAGCTCAAGCCGCGCAAGTTCTTCGCCGCGACGCCCGTCATTGCCATCCGCCACTGCATCGAGTACGAGAAGCAGCTCAAGAAGATTCTCCTCGAATGGCGCAACGAGCCCGACTATGCCAGCTCGACCTCCCGCTTCTCGCGCACCGTCGAGTTCCTCGAGAAGCCTTTGCGGGACTCGCTCGGCATCTCGGAGAAGCTCATCGAGGACGCGACCGAGGACCAGTTCAACTCGCTCTTCACGCCGCTTCTTGCCGACTTGAACGCGCAGAACCAGCTCCCCGCCATTCTCTTCAACTTCTCGCGCGACCACTGTGAGTCGCTCGCGAAACGCATCTCGAAAGACCTTGAAACCGCCGAGGACCAGTGGCGCAAGAGCTCGTCGACGTTCAAGGAGCGCGTCGCCCGCGCTAAAGCGGCAGAGAAGGCTGCAGCGAAGAAGGCCAAGGCGATGGAGACGTCAACGGTCAATCGCAAGCAGGAGGAGGAGGCAGCGCGCATGGGTGTCGTTGAGGAGGCGCCAAGCTTCGACCCGGAGGCGCCGTCCGAGGAGTTCACGTTCGTCGGCAAGGGCATCAGCTACGTCGAGTTTAAGAAGGATGTCGATGACCTCCTTTTCCTCGACATGGACCCGTGGCTCATCAACGCTCTACGTCGTGGCGTCGGAGTGCACCACTCGGGTATGCCGCGTCGCTACCGTGTCCTGGTCGAAAACTTGTACCGCCGCGGTGTCCTCCGCGTCGTCATCTCGACCCAGACGCTCGCGCTCGGCATCAATGCCCCGGCTCGCACGGCCGTTTTTGCCGGCGACTCCCTCGAGCTGAACCCGCTCAATTTCCGCCAGTGTGCTGGTCGTGCCGGTCGTCGTGGATTCGACTTGGTGGGAAACGTTTTGTTCGTCGGCGTCCGCCTTGACCGCATCCAGCGTCTCTTGCTGTCCAAGCTTCCCAAGCTAGTGCGTCAAGTCTTCCCTCTTAAGGATGTTCTTGCAGCTGACGACGTTCGCTTCGCAGGGCGGCACCTTCCCTCTCACCACAACCCTCCTGCTCCGCCTCAACAACCTCGTTCACGGCTCGGAAGAGGCACAATTGCCCAGGATGGCTGTCGAGACGCTCCTCGATCTGCCTCAGCTCGCCGTCAGTCACGCGTCAGCGTCCGGCAACCGTGACCAGACTCGGCACTTTGCCCGCTTCGCGATCGAGTACCTCCGCCGTGTCGGCCTCCTCGACGAGGACGGCACGCCCAAGACGCTCTACGGCATCACCTCCGCCCTCTACTCGGAGGAGCCAGCCAACTTTGCGCTCGCCGCACTGCTGCGGTCCGGCAAACTGCACGAGGTCGCCAAGGACCTCGACTCGGACCCCGACAACACCATGCGGTTGATGTTGACCATCCTTGCGACGCTGTTCGCCCGCGTTCACCGCCGCAAGCAGTCGACCGAGACCCTCCGCTCGACCCGCAACTCGACCTCGCTGATCGTCCTCCCGCCCCTGCCCGAGTCCATCCGCAAGGTCCTCGACGAGCACCACAAGGCCGTTCTGTCGGTCTTCACGACCTACGCTAAGGAGTATGCCGAGCAGAACGAGGACAAGCTCGCGTCTGACGACCAGCTCCCGCTCTCGCATCGGAAGGCTCCTGCGGCGGAGAGCGCCGACTCGGCCTTCACCAGCAAGCTGCGCCAGTCCGAGCTGCAATTCGAGAGTCGCTCGGCTTTCGCAGCGGCATCCGGCCACGGCGACGACTTCTCGAACATCACCGAGCTCGCCCGCTCGGCCCGCGCCGGCGTCGTCGTCCAGCAGCACGCCGTTCCAGAGCTTGCCTCGCCTCCGTTCGATTCGCCCGAGCACGACCTCGACGCTTTCGTCGTCGACTTCTACCGCCACGGCGACTTGCAGACCCTCATTCGCGAGTCGTCGATCGAGCGCGGCGACGTCTGGTACCGCCTGCAGGACTTTGACCACGCGCTCGCTGCGATTCACTCGGCGATCAAGACGCTCTGCACGAGCAAGGGAGACGAAGTCGAGGAGGACTTGGACGTCGAGGATGCCCGCGACGCGCGCGAGGACCGAGGACACGACGATGGCCCGTCCAGCCGCGACAAGACTCTCGTTCGCCCACCTGGCCTCGGCGAGGATGACTGGAAGCTCTACCAAGTCATCGACACACTCCACAAGGATTTCAGTGCCAAGTTCTACGCTATTTTCGCCTAAGCCCGGACCTGGTCGAGTGGAAGGAGGAGAGGAGGAAAAAGCAAGTCGGGGCGGAGCAGTCCTCGCGCACCCGCACCATCGTACCATTTGCACTGTTCCTTGGTTCCAGCATACCTTTCGCAATTATACAGTTTCTGCCTCTCTCTTGATTAAGCGTCGCCAGGATCTCGACGAGCGAGAGCACGAGCATGAAGCGGGTCGACCAAGCTCGCTCACGTCCTCAGCCGACCTTGAGCCTGCCATAGATACTCCTTGCGTGGAACGTATTGCTACAGCGCCGTAATCTTGGTCGCCATCCCGATCGTCTCGCCGACCTTGGCTGCCGCCAACCGCATCGCGTCGAGCACGCCCAATCCGCCCTGCCCCCTCGCTCTCCGCATAGCCATCCGCCGCCGTGCCCAGGTTATGAACGCAAAGATGAAGCAGATGATGCTAAGTAACCGGACGGGGTCGGTTGAGTAGTGGTTTCGGAGGTAGGAAACGAAGGACGAAAGTGGGGACGAGCGTTGTCGAGGAGGATGGGAGGGTGCGGGCGGCGACGGTGAATGGGAGATATACGAAGAGAGCGAGTCGCGCATGCCGGCGAAACTTGACGGTGCGGACGAGGAAGACGAAGACGGAAGGGAAGGGGAAGGTTTGGGAGAGTTGCCGGACCGAGGCGAGTTCGACTTGCTGCGAGGCTGCTTGGACGTCTTTGTCGGCGAGGAAGGTCCGGAGGAGCCGCTGCTAGGCGGGTCCCGGAAAGAAGACGAGTCGCGCGTCCGCTCCTTGCCCTTGTCTGAAGACCGCCGCGCGTCAGAAGCCCGCTTCTGCTTGGCCAACTCCAGATCCTTCTGACGCTGCTCTCGTGCGGCGGCAAGCTGTACCTCTTCCTGCTGCAGCTCAGCGAGTCGGTGAAGCGTAGCCTGCGGGGGAAGTCCCGTCAGAACACTGGGCAGATGTCGAAAGAAACCACGAAAGAGCACCTCGACTCGCTGATCCGGCACCCATCCGCCGTTCTCCTGCCCTTGCAACCGCACGAAGTCACCCGCGGCCTCCCACTCGCCCAGTTTCGGCAAGACATGCAGGACGACCAAGTCGAGCAGCTTGAGCCATGAGCCGACGAGCTGCTTCCGTCCGTCCGGCTTCTGCTTATCAGCTGCGCCGAGCATGCTCGATGCTCCTAGTCCACCGACTCCGTCGAGCGAGAACTCGCCGCCCTCCCAGTCGACCGTCCCGCTCGTCTCCCAGACCATGCGCTCGACGTCCTCGCTCACTGATCCAAACCACGCCTCGGCGATGGCGCGAGCGAGCCTTGGCTCACCGAGCTTCAATGCTGCGAGAGCAAGGGAGACGGCGAGCGAGGGATGGAGGTAGGCGGCAGAGGGTGTGGGGAGGATGTCGTCCTCGCTGTCCAGCACCTCGACCGATGGCACCGCTTGTCTGTCTGTCGAGATAAGGTTCTTCCACAGCGCTTTGACGAGTTTCGCGGGCGGCAGGTCGAGGAGAGGCGTGAGATTCGAAGCCGGAGAGAGAGCGGCGGGTGATGAGCGGACGGTCGCAAGGAAGGTGATTTGAAGGATCTCTAGGCGTCTGCGGATCTCTTCCAGGGGCAGTGTTACTCCTGCATCGCGCAGCTCGTCGAACCAGGCGCTGGGAGGGAGGCGAGGACAGCGGGCGAGGGCGTCATGGAGCGTTGAGGCGGTTGCGGTGTAGTCGCGCACGAGGAAAGCGCGTGTCGCAGCGTTGTAGCGCTGCCTGAGCTCGCCGAGCGACATTGTGCCAGCCAATGGCTCGAGCGAGAGAAAGTGACGAGTACGAAGACACGCCCGGGAAGCAAGCGGGGAGACCGGCTCACGCCAACCGGCTAATACTGCGAGTATATGCTGCATTGCGAGGCGTGCACTGCTGCATACAGCCCTTGCGAGAGAGAAGAGACAAGGCGCAAGCGAGAGAGAGGAGAGACACCGGGGACAGGCGAGTCGAGAGACGGTGCATCCGTTTGTCGCGAAC